>ML809190.1:85636-108543 GCA_009831015.1 Picea engelmannii
CCCCGAACAAGACAATATAGCATACAAATATGATAATAATACCTCAGTAGAAAATAAACAAAGACAATAAGTGCTAGCTGATATGAAATTGCAACAGTCAATAAGTTTACAACGACAATTGATAAAATGTAACAGGTGCAACAAATACTCCTTAGAAATACTTGAAAAGACAATGAAAAGATAGCATTCACTATTAAGAATGTGATGCAGGGATTTTTCGAGGGTCATAACTTTTGACTCGATTATCCGTTTGGGCTGAAATTTTACAGGGAGTTGCGTCTCGAAGAGTTCACCGCCGTGCCAATCGGATTTATTCGATTGGCCATCGTTTCGACACTTTTTGAGGGCCAAATTCCTTCATCTAAGGCCTCAAGTTGGGGTTTTAGTGTTTTTACGGGAATTTTTAATTTTTCAATTATCAGTTATCTCTTAGTTTATGAGCTTAATCAGAAAAGCGAGTTGACAAATAGTGTCACGCTAGTTAGCTCTTAATTAGTGGTCATTTTTAGAGTCATGCGAAAATTTTCTAAATTTAGTTGTTTTTCTAAAAAATAGTTGTTTTCTAAAATTAGTTGTTTTCGAAAATCCCAGATAGTAGTTATAAGGGGTTGAATTTCGATTGTAATAGTTAGGATGGAGAAGGAATAAAAGAGAGTTATTTTTCCATTCTCCTGCATTTTCATGGTTTATTTGATCTTGTGAATGAATCTCAGGCTTTGACTATATCATTTGGTATCAGAGCGGGAATATGGTTGGGAAAGGAAGAGGAAGAGCAGGTCTTGCTCAGATGCACAGAGATATGCAAAACCTCCGAAGGCAAGTAGCAGATCTTACAAGCATGTTGGCTAGTTAGAGAATAATACAAAGAGAAGTGTCTGATGAGGAGACAGACCAAGGAAATGTAGATCAACATATAGAACATGAAGAAGAACACGAAGAAGAACAATTAGAGCACGTCTTTTGAAGAAAGGATGCTCAGGGCTCTAGAAGGGAGAAATGATAGGATCGAGATGGAAGTTTTAGAATATGCAGAGAATCTTAAACCAAAGGAATTAATAGATTGGTTGAACGCCATGGATAAAAATTTTGAATGGCAGCCTATGCCAGAGGAAAAGAAGGTGAAATTTTCATGCACCAAGTTGAAGGGTCATGCCATGATCTAGTGGGATCATGTGCAGAAATACAGAGTAAGAAAAGGAAAAGAAAAAATTAAGACCTGGAGCAAGATGGAAAAAAATTGCGAGAAAATTTTTTGCCTCTAAACTATGCGAGGAACTCACAAATGAGTTTTATCAGTTGTCTATTCACGTGGATCACCAGGAAATTGATGAGCAATTGGCTGCAAGGTATGTGAATTGTTTAAAAGAGAAGTTCACCAGTACCGCCAAGAAGAGAAGTTCGAGCTTTACCACTTACAAGAGAAGTTCACCAGTACCACTTTAAAATCAAGATTTACCACTTACAAGAGAAGTTCACCAGTACCGCCAAGAAGAGAAGTTTGAAGACAAAACACACACTTCTTTATTGATCAAGCTTACAAGAGGGTTGGTTTTGCCACACTTGGCAAGCTTACAACCGGTAAAATGCTTCCTTTGCTCAGAGAAAAGCCACCAGACTATAGAGAGAGAGAGAGAGAAGAATGAGAGAGACACTATGTTGTTACTGCAAGAACCGATCAATAACCTCTATGAAGCCTCCAATATATAGCATAAGGAGGGCGCATATCCCAAGGGAGAAGGAGAAAACGCATGAGTGGTTAAATTTGGAGTCTAAGTGCATGAGAAGAAATAAAAAGGGAAGTGTGAGAGAAGTCCTAGTGTGGGTGATGAGGTGGACGAGCATGAGAGAGGAGAATATGTGCACAAGAGAAGGAGAATGGGCACTAGAGGAAGAGAAGAGGGAATAATGATGTGTAGAATGAATGGAAGTGAGGGATATAGGTGCATGATTGCATGAAAGTGACCAAATATAGTGTTTAGTCCAAGTGGAATTGGCATGCAAGCACATGAGTGAGAGATGACAAAGTAATGTGCCCACATGTGTGAGAGAAGAGAGGGCGCACTTGAAGAAAATAGAAAGAGAGAGTAAGTGATGGAGTTAAGTGTGAGAAGAAAGGTTAGATAAGGCGCATGGATGCATGGAAATGGTTAATAATAATTATGAGTCCAAGTAACTGAGACATGCAAGAGATGAGTGAGAGTTAACTCAGTAATGCACCCACATGTGTGAGAGAAGAGTGCATATTTACGGAGATAGAAGAAGAGGATTCAAATTCATTGATGTAAAGAGGGCCATTGTCCCTGGTATGGGAGCCCATTGATTCTTGACATAAGAACATTGATTTTTGAATCAAATACTTGTGTATGATCAAATTGTTATCTTATGTTCTGCTGTGTTAAAGTTAGGCATCTTAGTGTGTTTATGTTTGCAGTTCAAATTGAGTAAATTTGTGCATAACTGTGGAAGCATTAGACCAGACCTAAGATGCAGTAAAACTAACACAATTATGGAAAGCAATATTAGCATTACCACTTCCCTGTTTTTGGAATCAAAATCCTCCGGTTCCTCCTCATCCTCGAGATCCATGACCACCTTGCCTGTCAGCATTCCCAGCAAACATCTGTACTCGAAAATCAAAATCATGCATTGCTTCCAAACATTTATATTTATGCCCATAAAACTTCTGAGAGGGTTATCGCATGCTATTACAAAGACTCACCATCCTCGTCATTGTAGGTTCCTACCACCAAGCACTAAACTGTAAAAAAAAAAAATTATTAAAAGAAATCTCCACCTCAGAAAACCAAAAGATAAAATTTTAAAACCTTACCTCCAATCCACTCTTCCCAATTCAATAGACCATGTTTTCACCAATACTTGAATGACTTTCTAGTGTATCAGCAACAGATTTGTTCAGTCCCCAGCTTGCTAGCACAAACCACCCATGAACTACAAAAATTAATTTTGCCACCTTCACTGCCAGGTACAAAACTTTGTATGTTGTTAGACATCCAAAATTTTGTTGTCTTTTTTCCCATTAACACATTGTCCCTGCACTGGCACTTGTTGTCTACTCTACTATAATTACAGCCATGCATCTGCTTGAACCCGTCAACCTACTATCAACTTACCTCTCAATTGTTCAAATGTTTGTCTCAGTAGCCAAAATCTCTCATCTGCATGTCAGAACCTTTTCTACTATACCTGTCAGACTTGTTTGTTGTGCCTATCAAAACAGTGCACAATTTGATCATACAGAGTCGTCACTCTCCTCTGTTAATTCAACATGTCAGAGTCACCTCTCTCATGAGCATTATGTCGTCAGACGTCCAAAACGCCAAATCTTGAATGTCACATGTTGTCCTATTTTTTTCTCATGTGCTCGCATTTCCTCACATTGCCAACTTTGCACCTCTGATAGTCATCAATTTCTGTCTAATCCATGGGTTCAACCACAACTGCCATCAAAAAGTCTCGTCGTCTTTTATTTTTTCTGCCAGAGCATTTCTTGTTTTTTTTAAATTGACATTGATCTTCATTTCCCTAAAAGTTTGAACTTAGATACATTGGATATGCTAAAATGCCTAATATATTAAAACAAATAAAAAATTATCTCATGTATTCGTCCTGTACAGAATTCAAACACAGAAGTATTCAGCATATAATCAATACATAACAATACAATGATATGTCTCATGTGGGAGAACTTGTTAAACAGCCACCACTGCATAACAATAAAAAGAAAAGCTTAATTTATCATTTTCACTTTGCTTTATTGAATGCTCCTAACAGAATAAACTGGATGTGATACATAATAATATGACCATTATCAGATATAAACTCTACCATTTGAATTCCATTTTTCTTGCAAAATTCGAAAAACTTATTTGCTACAAACTCCTCTCTGTTATCCCGTTAGAAAATCTTTATTCTCCTAGATCCACCTTCAATCACAGCATTACAATAATAAACACATTTAATGCTTCTAACGATACATCGAGATTCGATATACATGATTGGAGTCCAAATTACATTATGATTGACACATTTTTATTTTATGTGTGTTTTTCAGTTCATCTATCAACTAAGTTGCATCACCTAGTCATTAATTGTGACCCTTATTACATTATCTTTATTTTCATGTTACTATTCTCACAACCTCCTTAACATGTAAATCAAAAATTACCCCCCCCCCCACACCGATAATACAAAAGCTCGTAAATTTTTACAAAGAAGAACTCAAGAAACAAAACTGCCAGGGTGACTACAACTATTTGAAGACCACATATCAGTTCACTTCTATCCACCAAGGCATCAAGGTAACCAACCGTGATGTTCATTGGTTCTTTGGGTACATGTTCTGTTTCTAGCATTTATTATGCAATGAACAAAAGACAATTTGTTGCTTTACTCCTTCAATAGATATGGAACCATCCATTCGTACTCCTTTAGGTTGTCATCAGCCTCACGTTGAAGGTAGAGTTCACCTTTATACACTTATTAANTGTTTCTAGCATTTATTATGCAATGAACAAAAGACAATTTGTTGCTTTACTCCTTCAATAGATATGGAACCATCCATTCGTACTCCTTTAGGTTGTCATCAGCCTCACGTTGAAGGTAGAGTTCACCTTTATACACTTATTAATCATTATCCCTTAAGATTTTAAACCTTACTCATCACTGACTTCACATTCACCACACAGTGTGTCTTATCCACCGTTTTCACCCAACATGACCATTATTTTATCTTCCAAGTCACCCAAATTGAATTCTTGTGTGTTCCCAAATGCCCTGCAACCAGGCTCTAATGTATCCAAGATGTAATTTAACCCATCATAACTCCCATTTATAACTACTCCTAGATGCCCACAACCAAGCTATGATACCTTATTAAAAATCAACACACAATATGCCAAGTTAAAAAGCGGATAGAATAGACAAGAATAGATTTTATTCAAACATCCATGGAATAGAATAGATTTTACTTACAAAGAAAGTCAAATTGTATTATGCAATGATAAAATGAAAACATGTACATTAGAGTCTCATGGAGGGATATGAACAACCATACAAATGAAGAGCATTATGATGATTAAGACATAATTAATGCTTCGTTAAGACTTAAGATGCCTTGGACCCCTTTATTAGTGTTATGAGACACTGTATTTAATGCCTAATCCTATGATACTTTACTACCTAGTACTAACATCTTTAATGTACCATTATACTACATTAATTCTATCAAGAGGATGGATCCAATGTTCTTCCAGGGACTACATGATGCTGAAAGCTAGTGAGATTGTTATGTCATTTTGAGAAAATATAGAGTCAGTATATAATTCAACAGGTTTCAAAAGGTCAACATCTTGATCTACTACCTACAAGTAAGATTATGAATTCAGAATTGTGCATAAAACTTGAAACAAAGTCAGATTTGCAAAATGTTCTGAATAGGCCGAAACTCACTAGAATATTACGACATTCTTGATTTGTAGAGCCGGCAGGAGGACATAGAACACCATCGCGAAAATCGTGTTGCCTTAAAGTGCCATCTTCACTTGCACTCCAAACAACATGTGGATTACCATCTTCAACCTGCAAGTTGTAAATGCACAAGATAGCATATGTTTTTGAGAAACTTTCAACTAACCAATAAAAATCAACAAAAACCTTCCAAATTTCTGTCATTTAACAGCCATAATATGATTGTAACAACAATTCTCATTGATGCATCTTGTGCCAGCAATAAAATGCAGTCTAAGATAACTGCAAACTTTATTCTGCACTAGGACCCCAAAAACAAATCTCAAAACAAAGGAAATAATATATTAAATTTACCGCTATTTTTTTCACTCTCCTTGAATGGCAACGAAAGACTGCTGTTTGTTCTATATTAGATCCTCCAAAACTTCTTCCACTTGATTGAGACAGACGAAAAGCTCGGACCTAACCAGAAATCCAGTATTAATCACAAAGAAGATACTAATGCTCAGGATAGAAAACAACTGCTGCATCACATATTGCGAGTTAGAATCGTATTTTAACT
Source organism: Picea engelmannii (assembly GCA_009831015.1). NCBI lineage: Eukaryota > Viridiplantae > Streptophyta > Pinopsida > Pinales > Pinaceae > Picea > Picea engelmannii. Next base: position 91,686 of record ML809190.1, read on the forward strand.
AGTTTGGATAAACCACCCTGGATGTAGCAAAATTCGAACAAATGTTCAGATTTGCCCCTGAAAATGACTACAGACTAAACCTCTGCACATTTGGAAAAAACAACAGACCTCAGCATCTCCAGCACCAGATACCACAAGATCATTCCCAGTCTCTGGAACAAACTTGCAACAGAAAATATTCGCAGAATGACCAGTGTCTATACTATGCAATAATTTCTTGCTTTCATAGCTCCAGATGTTAACCTGTGTAGTTTCAAATTTTAATGAATATCAAACCAGGTAAAGAAGACAGATAGTTTAAATTCTTTTCAATGATGGCAGTATTAAACACAATAAAATAACCCTAGAGAGTTGTTTGATTTTATACATACATACATACATACATATAGATATAGATAGATAGATAGATAGATATAGATATAGATAGAAAATATTGACAACCTGCTAACAAAGGAACACATCTATATATTGAAAAATTGTTCACAATATGTCATAATTTCAAATTGGAAATTCCAAATATACCCATATTAGGTACTTGCGAAATTGTGCATACATCATACAGTTAATACAGTCATGTGATCAGTAGAAGTGTTAAATCACCTACATTGAGAGAAATTTATTTTGCAAAGAGAGAAAAGTTAAACAGAGTGATTTTGTTGCCATACCTTTGCATCATCTGATCCAGACACTAGAAGAGAACCTTTTGAATTCCATGCTAGTGCATTCACACAACCTTGGTGAGCCTGATAAAATGATAGAATAATAAGAAAGAAAGATATCCAATAAACTTTAATAAGGCACAAAAATGAACATGACAAAATTTGTGCTTGAAACTGTATATGTAGCAAACAAAAATGATTTCCGGCTTAAGAAAAACATTTCCTTAACCAAGACAAGGCGCATTCTTACAGAAATATTTAGCTTGACATGAACTTCAAGATCAAAATCGTTTACCTTTGAAGGGAGCACACCAAATACTTAATAATATCCAATGAGTAACCACTAAGACATTCTTGTTGGAGAAATACTAGAAAGAACCAGGAGGGATGCCAACTGTGAAAGAAGAAACAAACTAACATGCAAGGAACATATGGGGAAAACAATGTATATTCTTTTTTTGTTGGGGACAAAAGGCCTCTTCAATTTTACAATGTCCCTCCACCCCAAAACCAATTCCTTAGGAATGTGTTACCTCTGTGTTACACAATAAGCCCATTCCCAGGAAATTTAACCTCTTTCCAAGCAGGTGAAAACAATCAATCACCACCATTGCTCAATACAATCTAATAACATATAATATGCATTCAAGTAGCAAACCTCCAGTTGTGTTTCTAACGACAGCCGCTGAACAAGAGAAGGGTGCATCTGCAATGTACAATTGATATCCCGGCCATGGTAAGGATATGACACCTTCATCAAATAAATTAGAAATGTCAGTATCACACGTCCTTGTCATGACAAGACAAATTAAATGATGTTCTCATCAATAACATCTACTTAAAAGACCTCTTTATAAAATTCTTGATGGATCCAAACATTAGGAACTATGATATCAGATCTAATCTTTTACCAGATACGGATCTGGATGGATAAGTATATGTACTGGAAAAGGGACAGATTGTACAGGATGGGTACTGGATAGTTCCAGTGTGGAAACTGTGGCATGTTCCACAAACAAAGTAATGAAGAAAAAAAAAACACACACACAAGGAAAAAGAAAGGCTTTAAATTATTCAATCAAAAAGGTAGGCCTTTGAATTCTTCCAAAATATGTTCTCTGAAGAGTCAAGATAATTCAGAGGGATCGCAAGCTCAAGAAGCCAATCTCCAACACATTCCTTGCCTGACAACACCAGAAATAAATAATAAACTCAACCAGCCAGTCACCAGAGAGGAGATCTATAGGGTTATTTCTCTCATGACAAAGATAAAGCCCTCAGGTCAAGGTGATTTTCAGTTCAAATTTTATCTAGATGCTTGGACATTATCAAGGAAGACCACTAGAGATTGGTGGAGAAATCGAGGAAATTGGGAGGTAATACAAATTCTACCTCCATGCCCTTGATTCCCAAAGACAAAATTTCAACAAACTTCTCCAGACACAGGCCAATTACACTCTGCAACACGTCCTACAAAATAATTAGTAAATTTATTGCAACCAGGCTGAAAGAACTTATCCCTTCTGCGATTTCAGATTTGTGCCAAGAAGGCAGATCTCAGAAAACATAATTTTAGTTTTGGAGACCCTACACTCCAGCGAGATGGAGCAATGAAGAGACATGACCTTAAAGATTGACATGGTTAATGCTTTCAACAAGGTAAATCGTACCTTTCTTCTTAAGGTTTTTAAGTTTGGATTCAACCCAAATTGGGTGATCTGGGTCCACAGTTACATCTCTCACCCCTAGATAGCAGTTTTGGTAAATGGCAGGTCCCCACAAATTTCTTTAAATCCAATAAAGAAAAAAGGCAGGGATTCCCTCTCTCCCCATATCTCTATATTCTAATGGCAGAATCTCTAGGAAGAAATTTCTCGAGTCTCAAAAGGCAAGGGACACTACAATGTTTAGAGATAGCCAGCAGCGTAAAAGATATCAATCATGGGACAGTTTGTTGATGACACGATACTTTTGGGAGGAGCTTCGACAATAATAGCCAGAAGATTCAAAAACATTTTAAACCAGTTTCTCCTAATCTGTAGGGGTGGCTGGTGAAATAAACCAAATGCATTTTACATACAATCAACATCTCGGCACAAGAGTTCTGGCTCACGTTGCTAATATCTTCAAATTTCAGATAGAGAACGATAATGATTCATTACCTACCTAGGGGTGTCAATTGGATTCATAAGCGTTAGGAACTCTAACGGGTTCCCCCTGCTTGAAAAAATAAAAAAGATCAAAGTCTTGGAATTATTAGTGTAATTTGTACAAGTGGCCATGGCCCATTCATATGTATCATTGATTCATTATGTACTTGTAATTATGGATAAGGCCATATTTTATTTCATTTATTGTATACTAGGTTTAGGGTTAAGGCCAACCTCATCACACTTGACATGTAGGTTGAATAACCCTCTTGAGATGTGTGCCCTTCTTTTGTGGGCCTAGAACACCCTCTTGAAGAGACGCCTCACTTGACTTATGTATAAATACACAACTCAAGCCCTCATTTGTATCATCTCATCTTGTGATCTTGTTGATCTGATACACCAAGTGTCATGAGCCTAAGGGCACTTAATTTTGGTGTTCCTCTCTTGTGATTGGCATTTTTCTCTTGGGTGCACTTGTGTATTTCTGTTTTAACTTTCAAGCACTTGTGCTTGGCTTTTGCACTCTCTCTCTCGCATGCACTTGTGATGAGACTATTTCAGAAATTGGGTGAGATTTGGTTCTATCAATTCTTTTGTTGACCTTTATAAATCTCAACATGGTATCAGAGTAGGTGTGAACCTTATTTTCAATTCTTTTGCCTAATCTGAAAACTATTGGCTAGTGGCATCTTTGTTATAGTACGTAACCAAGATTTTCTTGGATCATCTCTTCTAGGGTTTGCTAGGGGTTCTACATATAGAAACCTTAATCTAGCGCTACGCCTTCCTTCTAGGGTGTTCTTTGGCACTTTTCACCCTTCTTTAATCCCAACACCTTCATTCCTAAGGTTATCTAAGGTTTTGTACCATTTGGATCTACAAAGGTGAATTTCTAAAGTCTTCATTCCATAACGAGCCTTAATTATGATGTTAATGAACCTATTGATTCAAACTAGTTGTTTCACCGTTTGAATGGGGATAACTATCATTCTTAGGTAGATCAATGACTACCCTACTTCGAAGCAAAGGTCTATGGATGTACTTGGCAAGGTCGCTCCTGTTGAAGATGATGGCAATCATGACCTCGTGTGTTTGTAGGAGGATGAAACTCTTGGGTTGATAACTCTTTAAGTTGACCCTGGTCTCATTCATCATACCAAGGATAACAAAGGTGTGTGTGAAAATTCCAAGCCTAGATGACTAATGTCCTTATGATCTCAACTAGACAAGTAAATTGTTGGATTTAATTGATGCTGAAATTAAATTTCAGACCATAGCATCAATCACAAAATAGCTGGAAATTAAATAGCGGAAGCATAAAAACAGTTTCGCACATATACAGGTAATTACTCCATCAAAATCAACTTTTCATTCCTTCAAAAAACTTACAAGGAAACCTCCACAATCTACTAAAACCAAGCAATTGCACGGTCAACAAAATCACCATGAACTAAGCAATATAGCCTACTAGGAAAGTACATCCTATCTGTACGACTACACAAACCCTTTTCATACAACTATACGAATCTATATTGTACAGCCCTGTGATGCAGTCTAGATTCGCGGCTTCGCCTATGCCTACCCGAATCCCTGCTCTCTCTCTCTCTCTACTCAACTATTCAATTGTGACTAAAGCCTCTACTTGGCCTATCTTTATACTTTTAGCCGAGACCAAAACCCTAATCTAAGTCGTGCATGCATGAAATACACTTTTTAGACTCAACGGCTAAATATAAGACTTTTCACTTTTTAACTAAAGTGAATTACAAAATAGAATTACTTTTCGAAAACAGAAAATATCTCGAACTACTTCTCGGACATTCACACTGAACCTATGCAAAAGCTTCTATCCATAATCCATGCTATATTTCTCAACACTCCCTCCTATCTGCACCAATCCAAGTTTGTCTCTGAATGCCTAAAACTTTCCTTCTGCCAAGGGCTTGGTCAAAATATCAACTACCTGTTGATCTGTGGGAATAAACTGAAGCTTCACTGCTCCCTTCTGAAACTTGTCTCGTATGAAGTGATATCTAATCTCTATATGCTTGGACTTGTCATGAAACGCTAGATTCTCGGAGAGTTTGATACAACTTTGATTATCATAGTAAATGACTTTAGGTTCCAACTCCTGATCAAACAATCATGCAAGTAACTTGTAAAGCCAGATGGCCTCGCAACTATCAATATCGGCTACCATGTATTGTGCCTCTGCTAAGCTAAGGGATACGAAAGTTTGCTTCTTGCTAAACCAGGATATCATCGTTGATCCCAACCTAATGGAGCACCCTGAGGTGCTCTTCCTATCTATTGCGTTGCCTGCCCAATTTGAGTCTAAATACCCTTGCATCTTCATTTCACCATCTCCAAAATATCTCAAACCATACTCTTTTGTGCCCCTCAAATACCTGAGCACATGTTTTGGTACTACCTGTTATCCACCAAGTTGCAGATGAGCCGCCAATGATTGAACAATGACTTGTTCAAAATTCAGAGTTCATAAGTCCAGCTGGCCAATATGGCCATTTTTCAACTTTTTTACCACATTTCCATACCCTACAGGGAATTGTAATAAAATGACTTAAGCATGTGATTTTTGTAAAAGGCTTCGTCACCCAAGGATTAGACACTAGTACATTTCTCTAGAGTGTTTTTTTTAACTTGCTAATTATATCTTGCTCTTTAAGCGAAATATAATTTTCGAGTTTTTTCACTCAATAATCTCCAAAGTTGGAAAAATTGTACTAGCAGATATGACTTGGGGTGAGTTTTAAGTCTAGAGTCTTATGTATATAACCATGTTAAGCATTATCCTAGAGTTTCATGGAAATGTGCTAAGTCCCCCTTAGGATTTTTTATTTTTTCAGTTAATAAAAAATTTCCCATAAAATGGAATTTTTTAATTGTAATTTGAAGTTGTATTAAAAAAGTGGTACTAGGAGGCATTATATGCCTTGGGGGTGCTCTTTTTTTAACCTAGAGCACCCACTTTACCTAAGTACCCACTTGGGTGAGTGAAATTAGTGATTTTAATCAATAAAAAAGATAATTTTACTCTCAAAAGCCAAAAAAGACATAAAAAATCAGCATTGTTAAATATTAGCAAAGTTGCCGAAAACATGTTTTGACATGTTTTTAGTGAAATAAAGCCTAAAAGGCTATGTGGCAGTCAAATGGAAGCATCTTTGAGTTAGAGAGTGAGTTTAGAGTGAGTTGTGGGTTGAGTTATGGTCAAAAGAGAAGATCTCAAGAAGGACGTGCGCCCCTCTTGATGATAGGTGGCGCATGCTTAGAGAGGGCTGCCCACCTCTTGATACGTGGCAGCCCCTCCTTCCTTCTTCCTTTCACACCTGTCATCTAGAGGAAGTTTGGGAGAGGTGGCAGCCTTGTATCAACACTTGGCCCCTCTTCCCCTCACATGTGGTGCGCCCTCCTTCTCCAAGTGGTGTGCCCTCCTCACTTGGGCTCTCTTCTCCTCTTGCTATAAATAGAGCACTCACCTCTTGTACAAGCTAGTTGGATCTTGGGTGATCTTGCTTGTTGATGTTATTGTAATATTTCTTTCTCATTGGAATAAAAAGGCTTTGGAGGCTACTACATGGTGTAAAGCAATTTTGTGTAGATCATCTATGTTCAATTTGTGTATGAGGTATAAGCTTTCTTGTTAATTTTTTGCATTTGTTGTTAAATCTTGACCTTGGAAGGGGAGCTACCTCCCAATAGGATAGAAATAGAAAAGCTAGCTTGCTTAATATTTCTATTGATTCATGTATGTTAGATGGTTTTGAATTGCATGCTTATTTAGCTTAATATTCATGCTTTCATGCTCCTATATTACGTGACACCAATGCATTTAACCCTTTTGCAAGAAGTTTTAAGTTGTGCAAGATATCTCGCTTGAAGGATAGGTTGAGCTAGCTTGCATCTTCCTCATTCTTCAAGATTGTGGTGAACAACATAGTCCCTCAGTTTTCCACCAAAGCAAGGAACCCCATTGCCCAAGGCTTTTCAAGGGATCAAGCAATTCTACTCTCTTTCTCTCTTAAATTCTAAATTTATTTCGCTACTTAAATCTACATTCTAGATCTACCATATTTCAATCTAAATACATAAGTAGATCAGATTTGTAGAAGCTTTTGTTTAGATCTTAGCTTAGTTTCAATTTATCTATCTTTTAAGCAAGATCTAGCAATAGGAAAAGTCTCTTTTGCAAAATAAAAYTTAGTCAAATTTAAAGGCTTTAAAAGAGATCTTTGATATTATGCTTTAGCATTCATATCTAGCAAGTTAAGTGCTTTGAATTTGCTGCTCTTTAAAAGCAGTCAAAGAACCYAAGGAAACAAGCTTTCTAGCTTGCTTTCCTTAGTTCCTTTTGCTCATTTATCATAGATTTTTACTTAGAAYGTTTGGGTTTGTCTACTAATAACCAAAGGCACTTTTAAAATGTTTTTGGCCACTTTTGCATTCTTTTGTTTGCTGTTTTGTGCAGGTCATTGAATAAACAAGGGTAGATTCTACCAAAATTTGGCGGATTAGGAGCATTTGGGACTTCCAGAAGCACCCTATACCTTCCTAAAGACATTTGTAACTTGTAAAACCTTCAATCCATCATTATAAGGACCCAACATCTCATCTAAAGGAGATCATTGTAACCAAGTTAATAAAATAAGTGAGCTAAGGGAGGCCTCACTTTTTGTTTCCCCCTTGGGGGGTTGGTGTTGTGGTTTTGAGCATTTTTCATTCAGTTTTCTTTCTTTTACTTTTAAGCTCAAACAATCTCACATATAAAGAATAAGCTAAAACAAATCACAATTTTAGTCTTACTTTTCGTTTTTACAAAGTAAAACACTAGTTGCTAGTTTAGCTTTCTTTTCTGCAATTTTCAAAGTTGACAAATAAATCATCCCCTCAACTCCTCGCAGGAGGCTGGTCAGTGAGGACTTAGTAATTAGAAAACATTTTCCTTTCATCATTTTACTTTACTATTTAAAATAAACCATCCCCTCAGCTCCCGGTGTTGTTCCTGACCATTCCAGTGGTGAGCTTGTCTTAATCTTCTGGGAGTAAGTTTCACACACACCAGGTTGGTCAGTGTGGAGTAGTAATAATAGGACAATCTCCAAAGAGGAAGATTGCTTGGCTCAAAGAACTACCTAGGGGGAGTGTGTGAAGTTTCATTGAATACCTCGGGCTTGTTGCCCTCAGTGTTGGACCTTCGGCACCTCTAGTGGGATTGTTGGTGAAACCATTGGGTTTCAGCAAGTTCTTAGCAAATATTTGAGCTAAAGGGATAACCTCTCTAGAGGCCAAATCTAGTCTAGCTTGCTTTACTTTCACAATCTCATTAATCTACTTTTCAAAAGACAATCTAATAAAACACGCATTACAACAACTTCCCACGATACTTTTAAGGCAATGGTCTCATTTCATATTACACAAAGCCATTTGCTTCAAGTACTTTTATTTCTTAGGCACTTGTTATATATCTTGAAGTATTTCCTTTATTTACTTGCATCTTGTTATCTTAAGTATCCTTTTTATGCAAGTACTTCTTTATGTATAAGTGATTGTTGTGGTTGATTGATATATGTTCTTAGAGTAGATTTACTTTACATTTTGCCTTTTGCAATAAACTCCTAGATTTATTTCTTGTACTTAGATTAGTTCAAGCCATAGATTATTTTCTTTAGGGACTACCCCCATTGGCTTCGCTAGGAGTTGGCCTAGATGGAGGAGTTGAGGATTAGGTGACAACACCTTAACTCTAACTTGCCCCCAAGGACACAACAAGTGGATTGAAGATTTTTTCCACGTTACCCAGGTGTGTATAAAGGCGGCAACACTACCCAATGCTCTTGCCTTGGCTCCACCATGAACTGACTCAAGGTGTTCAATACAAAACATATATCTGGCCTGGTGTTGACCAAATACATCAAAGGACCTATCAACTACTTGTACAATGTGGGATCCACCAACTCTGAATCTAAAGTTGTCACCTTCTTCAGATTAGTGATCATGGGTGTGGCCATAGGTTTGCAACCCTCCATCCAAAATCTCTTCAGGATCTCAACTGCATACTTACCCTACCCGAGGAAAACTTCCTTTGGTCTCTACCAAACTCCAATCCCAAGAAGTAATGCATCATCTCAGTGTCCTTCATCCCAAACCCAGTTGCCATGCCTGCTTTTCCCTCTACAATGAGCTTCACTACACCTATTAGAAACAAATCATCTACATACAACACCAAAATGAGTAGATCAAACTCAACAAATATGTAATACAAGTTAGAATCTGCTTCACTTTTGGTGAAGCCCATACTCTACAAATATCCATCGATCCTGGGATATCTTACTCTCAGTGCATGCTTGAGTCCATACCATAGTATAAAAAATCGTCAATTAATCGGCAAAAATCGGCAAAATCGTGATTTTTTCACTACCCTGATTTTTTGAAAAAAATCGGAAAAAAAATCGCCAGGTTTGCCCAAGTCGCGGGATAAAAAGCCTGATTCGGTTTTTTTTGGCTCATTGTGTTTTGCATTTTGTGTGGAGCGGCAAGGGAAGAGGTTTGTGGAGGCCATCAAGCATATTTGAGGTGTGCAAAGGCAAGGTAGTGATTTCATCCACAAATTTTGAAAATTTTTGTGGTGGAGCAAGTGCCTGTCTCGATACCAATGAAGCATCAATGAAGTTGTGGGTGGCCCCACCATCTATCAGGGCGATTTCCCACTGTCCCTGAATAGTCCCTTTGATCCAGAGGGTATCATACCTAGGAACACCAGAAAGGGTCGCTATGACTCCTCCCTTTGCTGGTTTTCGTCCGTTAGCCTGCTCAGGAGGCTGTGGAACTATCGATAGGTGGGTCCCTGTTGGTGTCGATGGTCTACAGGCAGGTTGCTCCTCTGCCTGTGCTGGTGTAACACCATGTTTCCCCTATCTTGTAAATATAACTATAAATGGCCAAGAGACTATGGCAAACTTTAAATGTGTGAATATTCATTCGATGGACCTTTGTTTGAAAAGTAAACGAATGTGAACCTAATTAATTACTAAGAAAATAGACAAGTGTTGCGTGACTTCTGGAGGGGGGGGGTGTAATTGGAAAGACCACGGATGCTACACGAAAAGCGGGTGAAGGGGACCAGGAATGGTTGCGCTAACCTTCACCAAACCAGTCTTTACTGGATTTAATTGCTCGGGACCAGAACCGTCCTCTGACCCAGAAATGAATTACAGTCAGGCTGGTGGGTGGGAAGACCTCCTCAAGAGTTAATGAGGGGATGGGGCATAGTACTCATCCGTAAGGCTTCCAGACCTGAGCGCGGACTAGGAATTCGAGCCACACGCGACCTTATTGAAAGAGGCGAGAAAGGAAGGTGTGGCGGGCAGAGGAAAAACACGTTTGCTAAGAGCGCAGAGACGAGAAGTGAATCTCGAGGGATTCAAGGAAGATTCAAAAACTAAGCGTTCTGGATACAGGAAATGGCAGAGAAGGTTTTGATACAAGCTGATAAACAAGGCTAGTCCTCCTTGCTTGGTATCGTGTAAACCATTGCCAAGATCCTGCGGGAAGAGGAGAGTAACCTTTGTTCCTACTGTGGTTGAGTGAGAAGAAAAGGTTGTGTTGCAGAGCATCGTGGTCCAGCTCGGGGGTGGCTAGTGGTAAATCCGTTTGGAGTGACTGAGCCTACAGTTGGGTGGAAACGGGCACCCCTTCCAATAGTCGCTTCACATTGTCTGGTTCTGATAAGTCTTTTCCCTACTTTAATTGTTGAATTAGAACTAAATTAGAACGATGAATGATTACTTGGTTATACAAATATATTTAGATGCATTTGTAAACGTTTTATGTGTGAAATGGCTATGATATGTGTATGCTTCCATCTCCTTATGAATTCACACTTTCCATTGATAAACTGTATGCCCAGCTTAACTTCGGAGGCTATCCGGGGCGTGAGACGTTGAACGGTCGAGATAGGAGGCATCGTGTCGACCTGTAACCACCCGTCTGAAGAGGATATCTCTCTCTCAGGCCCCCATGTTTGGTGAATTTTCGAACCCAAGTCCATAACCCGCCCAGGGTAAAGCTCGGGAAAATGATCATTCGAAAGCAACGGAAGGGAAGATTTTGCCTGGTTTGGAAGTCGCGAAGTGACCTGGACAGTGGATCTATGGATCCTTCGGGATCCACCTCAACCGTTCGATCTACGAGTTCAGAGTTCGTGCATCAGGAGAGTCGCGTGTTAGCACGGCCTAGTCTTTCGAAACCCGAAGTTGCGAAGTGACCTGGACCGTGGATCTATGGATCCTTCGGGATTCACCTCAATCGTCAGATCTACGAGTTCGGAGTTCGCGCATCAGAAGAGTCACGTGTTAGCGCGGCCTAGTCTTTCGAAACTTGAAGTCGCAAAGGGACCTCGACCGTGGATCTATGGATCCTTCGGGATCCACCTCAACCGTCATATCTACAAGTTCGGAGTTCGCGCATCAGGAGAGCCGTGTGTTAGCGCGGCCTAGTCTTCCGAAACTCGAAGTCACGAAGTGACTTGGACCGTGGATCTAGGGATCCCAAGGGACTCCCCTCAGTCGTCCGATTCATGAGTTCGGAGTTCGGGAGGTTTGCAAGTGAAAGCGGCCACAAACTCCGAAACACCGTAACTTTCACCAGCCAGTGAATTAGACAAGGATTATGCCAGATATTGGTAGGTTTGTCAACTGGATCTCTCTTCTCAGGCTAGGACCTTAGAGAGGGTATGATTTGGGATGAAATCCCCGTAGACGTCGCGCGATTCTTAGCTATTGAACGCCGAGGAACTTTGGGAAGCCGTAAGATATAAACCAAGGGTTGGATTAGCGCCTGGTAGTAGTCATTAGAAAGCTACGGGTAAGTGGAAGAGGATAAATCATTTCGGAGAGATGATTTGAGATGAGATAGATAAGGAGAAAACGAAATTATGACGCCTCACCCCTTAAAAGAGTATTTAGGGGTCGGGTGTGTTACAGCTGGCTCCTCCTCTAAGCTAGTGGATCTACTGTCATGCTCCTCCTCCTCACTGTCCACATTGTCTACTGCCACCTCAATATAATGAATCTCTTTGCCCATGCACCTATGGCCTGGGACCTAAGGGTCCTTACAGGTGAAGCAGAGCTTCTTCCTCATAAGCTCTTGCCTCGTCTCATCATCCAACTTCTCCTTGCCCTTCCATTCTCTCTAGAATGGATTCCTGTCTTGGTCCCTCTGTGGTACGAAGGGTTTGGAAAAGGGTTTAGTCTTCGGCGCTGAGTCTGTCAAATCTCGAGTGCGTAAGATGGCATCCCACAAGGTGTGAGGCATGTATGCCTTCACCCATCCTCTCAAGGGTTCTGTGAGCCCCTCTTTGAATAACATGATCAGCCTAGGCTCAGATATATCTGTCACTGCCACTGCCACCCGCTGAAACTCTGTGATGAATGCCTCTGTTGTGCCAATTTGTCTCAACTGGGCTAGATCCCTGAAATGGATCTCTAGATCCCTCCTGTCAATCATGTCCATGAGTCTCTCTGAGAACTCCCTATAGCAGGTGATATGGTTGTGTCCCAACATCACCAATCCATGATGCCACCACTCGTGTGCCTCACCCTCCAAGTCTAGGGTAGCGAAGTTGATGGCTTTTGTCTTGGTCATCTGGTTGAGCTTGTAGTACATGTTTAGCTTTTGTACCCAAGCTTCAGCTGTGCATTTGGACGATCTGTCAAAAGAAGGTATAGTGAGTTTACCAACTTTTCGGATGAAATCAATGTTATGTCCCTACTGCTGCTACTGTCCTCCTCTCTGAGGCTCTCTGGGGCGGTTCCCGAATCTGAGTCCACAATACTCAACCAGGGTCATGTCCTGATGGAAGTCACGGCCCAATGCTGCATATTCCCTCCTGTATTCTACAATGTCCTCCGCCTAAGTGGGCGGCCTTTGTGTTATCGATTGTTGTGCTGCTGCTGGGGGTGCCCTCTGGAAACTGGGGAACAATGGCCTGGGAATCCTACTCAAAGAGGTGTATGTGTGAGTAGGTGACTGGGGTCTATTGCCCCTGAGTTCCCTTATGTTGCATGTGGGGCTTGTGGGTGTATATTCAGAGCAGGTGTTCGAAAATGCCAAAATTTCTCTAACTCAACATGCAACTAGACATGCATGCATGCAACTCGACATGCAATATGCAACATGCAACATGCACCTCGACTTGTCAACTTAACTTTGACCACTTGAACTAGATATGCAACTTGTATTTTACAACTTTTGTTTGACAACTCGGACTAAACATGCAACTCGACTTTTACAACTAAGTTAGGCAACTCGAATTACTTTTCATGGTGGATAATGTTACACGTGCCAATGCACTAGATCAATACATTTACATTATTTTCATAAGGAAGATTGTTTGTTTCTAGCTCATAGGAATTGTACATTCAACCTAACTTTTGTTAGATGCCTTGAATTTTGCTCATGGCTCAGAAGACTTGACTAAGCTCATAGAGGTTGTACGTTAACCCTGACTTTTGCACTAGTTTGTCTATGCTCACAGAGGTTGTACGTTCCCCCTGACTTTTGCACTAAACTGTCTATGCTTACAAAGGTTGTACATTCCCCTTGACTTTTGCATTAGACTTACATCTTGACTTTTGTCTTAGACTTACAAGACTTCTGCCTTTGCCTTGGATATACTCACAAGATCATATAGCATCTCATTCGTCTTGACTTTTGGTTTGACTCGCAGAGGTTGTACGTTCCCCCTAGCTTTTGTCAATACCTCACAAGACTGGCTAATTCTCCAAATCTCCTTGGCTAGCCTCAGGGTGGCCCACATGACCTCTCATTGGAGAATGACTATCGATGCTGCCAAATTTAACACTCCCTCTCAATGAGGGAGTTATTCTCAGCCACACCAAGCTTGCCTTGCAGCTGCACAAACTGTCTCAATGGCAATGGTTTGGTAAGGATATCAGCTACCTGCTCGCTCGTGGCTATATACTGTAGCTTTACAATTTTTCTCTGGACCATGTCTCGGATGAAATGGTTTTTCATGTTAATATGCTTTGACCTGTCGTGAAATACCAGGTTCTCTATCAGTTTTATGCAACCTTGATTATCACAGTGAACCACCAAAACCTCTAGCTTGTCATCAAACAACCCATAAACCAATTTTCTGAGCCATACTACTTCCTTGCTAGCATCACTTGCTGCAATGTACTCAGCCTCTACTGTACTCTGTGCAATGGATCCATGTTTCCTTCTTGACCATGAGATCATAGCAGATCCTAAACTGAAGCAGTATCCGGAAGTACACTGCGGTCCATTAGGCTTCTTGCCTAGTCAGCGTCTGCATACCCATGCAGAAACAAACAACCACTGGATGTATATCTCAGACCATAGGTAATGGTCCCTCTAAGATATCTCAAGATGTGCTTTGTTGCCACCTAGTGTCTCTATCTCGGTTCAACCATGAATTGACTCATTGCAATTACTGCATAGCATATATTTGGCCTAGTATGGATCATATACATCAATGATCCAATCAATTGCCTATACATGGTGGGATCCACCAAATCTGAACCTGTATCGGAATCATGCAACTTCCTCAAGTTGGTAATCATCGCAGTAGACATGGATTTACAATCCATCATATCAAACCTCTTTAACACATCCACTGTGTATTTACCTTGTGCCAGAAATATCTCGCCTTGTCTTTGCCACACTGCCAATCCTAGGAAGTAATGCATCAACCCTAAGTCTTTCATCTCAAATTTTGAGATTGGCTCCCTCTTACACCGGCTATTAGTCCTTCATCTCCCATTAGAAAGAGATCATCAACATACAGGATTAATATAAGAGGTCGGTTCCCTGTTACCTTGAAGTACAAATTCACATCAACATCACTTTTCTGAAAGCCCGAGCTTTTAAGAAAGTCATCAATCCTGTCATACCAAACTTTGGGAGCATGATTTAGACCACACAAGGCCTTCCTTAGCTTGCATACATGAGCGTCTTTGTTATGCAATACAAAACCATCTGGTTGTTCCACAAAGACCTCCTGTTCAATCTTTCCATTCAAGAATGTTGTTTTTACATCCATCTGATGTAGTTTCCAACCAAGAACTGAAGCTAATGCAATAATAAATCGAATGGAGGTATACCTGGCTACAGGGGAAAAAGTCTCGCCGTAGTCAATTCCTTCTTTCTGAGAGAAGCCTCTGGCTACAAATCTTGCTTTGAACTTTTCCACACTCCCATCAGCTACGTGTTTGATCTTATAGATCCAATTGGAAGAGAGCATTGATTTGTTCTTTGGCCTCGACACAATGTCCCATACATTGTTTTTTAGAATAAACCTGTATTCCTCAAGCATGGCGTCCTTCCACACTTGTAATTTATTTTCTTCTTCAAATGAAGAGGGCTCGGCATCACTAATGTTGCTCATCACTGCAACATATCCTCCATACCTACGAGGCCTCTTACTTTCCTTGAAAGTTCCTTTGGCAGCAACTATCATTTCTGCTTCCTGCCCTGTTTCTTTAAGCCATCCTGGCTTCCTTTTGGATGGAGGTTCTTCAAGAGTTCTTTCCAACTCTTCAGCAAGTTCTAGGGGCTCATCACTTGGCCCTTCATGAGGTTCCTCCCTCTGATCATCTGACTCTTCATTTTCAGAAGAGGGTGAAGCTGGTTGACTTGCTTTTGATTCCTGTTGTAGCTCTCTGGATTTCTTGAATGCGACTTCCTCATGGAAAGTCACATCCCTGCTTACCTATATTTGTCTTTGACCTGGTACATATATCCTGTAAGCCTTGGAGTTCTCGCTGTACCCCACAAAAAACCCTTTCTTGCCCGAGGGTTCCATCTTTGTCCTCTTTTCCTTAGGGACATGAATATATACTGGACACCCAAATATCCTTAGATGCCCTACTTTAGGTTTGCTCCCTAAGAAGACCTCTTCGGGAGTCTTGTCCTTCAAGATAGCATGAGGACACCTGCTCTGAATATACACGACAATGGAGGTACACGGGTCTAAAACGGCTAGAAAATGCCAAAATGTCTGAAATGTGGTACATGGGTCTAAAACGACTAGAAATTTCACCCAAATTCACAAGAAATGGTATGTTGGGAGCAACAATATTATATACAACTTGAGTGGACCTAATGGTTAAGAACATGTGTTTCCTCCTTGGAGGTCACAGGTTCAAAACCAAAGGGGGGGTAGGGTATGTATAACTTCGTAGAATTTAGCAGTCAAAACTCTGCGCGGAGGGGGTCCCTCTGTTATTTTTCTTTAAAAACTCAACAAACAAAATTTTTGTTTCGATAGATTTTTATACCCAAATCTAAAGAACAACAACAAATTCTAAATCTAATCTATAACATAAATATAACTAAGTGAAATAACTTGCAAACGCATAGTAGAATAAATTAGAAACCAATCACACACATTAACACCAAAAAATTTACCCTAGAAACCCCAACTCTGGGGAAAACCAGTAAAGAGGGTTTTATTGTTCCAGCGTCAGCAGATCCAGAAAATAAATACACTGATGCCAAACCTGGCAATCTCCTCTACATAGAAATACAACTTCAATCTAAGCAGATCTAAGTTTACTGTTCTAAGTTTCAACCTCCCTTGCTAAGTCACAACCTCTCTTCCTCACGGTTTTTTATGTCAAACACTGTAGGTGTTGGTGTGGGAGCTTTACAACCCCACGACTTGGCACAATTTGAGTAGGGAAGATTACGGCCTGGCCCTACCTCCCTTTTTGTTGCTACAACAACCTCAAACTCGGCCCCCAACACTCCACGCAACCTCTTACAGCTAATACAGCCCACGCGGCCCTAGCACACTTGGATCTCAACCCCTTGCCTCACGCTGCCACTTGGATCTGATGGAAATGAAGGCATCCAGCTTTCCTATCTCCAACCCAACCACCTAAACCCTGCAAGATGTTGAAATAATGTAACTGCAAAGTGTATTCTTATTATTATTTGATATATTATTCATAGGATCAATCCCCATTGTGGATTGATCATGTC
>ML809190.1:116044-138370 GCA_009831015.1 Picea engelmannii
GGGGGGGGGGGGGGGCATATGGGCACTCCCCCCAAAAAAGGAGGACCCTTGGGTTTTCCTCCTCCGCCCCCCAAAAAGGGGGACTCCTAGGCACTCCCACTCGAAAATCACCCATTGGCCTTTGAAAAAGGTCATTAAAAATTAAACAAAAAAACCCTAATCATCTACCCCCTACACCCTATTGGCACCTTAAGGTCAACCCATAACCATTTCTCATTTGCATATGATTGAATTTGTTTGAGAGAGCGTTGCTCGAGATCTCCTGTGACACTTAAATCTTTGAACCGTGAGGATTGGAACTGAATATATCACTGATGAATATATTTTAAACATTATATAGTCAATGAGCAATACAATGGTGATTGAAGAATTGTGATTGTTACTTTTACAACTTACATGCCAATGTGATATTTATTCCTTGTTTTCATCATTCATGTTTGCTGGATATGTGCTGTATTCTTTACATGTAGGTAAACTGTGCATCCCAGCATGCTTATAAGTGGTAATCACCATATACTATATTAACTGACAATGCAATGCCTTCTTCTTTGAGGGTTAACATTGTTCTCCATATTCTGCCAACCATCTTCTCTGCTGACATCATTGAAGATTTTTTACCACAATATGGTCCTCCACCTGCAAAGGGTTCAGGTTCATAATCTGGAATTGGGAAACATACAGTAACATAAGCCAAACCTTTCTCCTGTGCCGAGATTCGTCACTAAAAATTGACATTCCGAATCATGTTGTTAAAATGGGTTCAAAGTTCAAACACATAGCTTGTGAGTGCTAAACAGTTCCAAACTCTTATGTATAAAATGACCATTTGATAATGGTCATCGACTATCTATCCGTGCATAAACCTTAAACTAACCCAAATTCTCATGGAAACTAAACTCTTGATCCCAATTGTGTTTAAAAACCTCTAAAATTTATTCAGCTCTTCAAGACTCGGAACTTTCAGAGTTTGAGTGGGTTGATCCAACACAACGCAATCCCATCCCTCGTGCATTCAGATCATCACCCGACCCAATTTGCGCTTCTACTTCTGGACTTATTAGAGTCGGGGCTGGTTAAACTTGCCTAAAGTTTAAACACATCCTCATTTCCAATTGCATCGTCTGTCCGTATTTGTAAACCATCGTTCACAATTCCGTTAATAGTGATCTCAGATCACTACTTGATAGTCGAGACTCTCCTTGGATTAACTCACCAAATATCTTGCATCCATTGTGTTCATCGGATTTGCACTTCAATCGCAGCTAGGCTTAGTGCTTGTTAAACTGTTCCAATTTTCTCCCTCGGTATCGCAACAGTTATTATTGAAAATATATAAATAATACTTTGGCTTTGGTTATCATAAATTATAATTTTCCAAAAAGTAGTCTAATCACAATCAAAATTACATATGTAAGCAAATAAAATATTCTGAAAACTAAATCAAAAAATCCTGGGCATGACAAATTCGTTCTGAAAACACATAAAAACCCGGGTTATACGCTAAATTATGTGTGAAATAATAAGAATGAAATTACCTCCAGAGGGTCGATGGCTCTTCCCTCTATAATTTTGAGAATGTTACCGTCAGGAGACTTAAGTTGCTTCATTATGGGTTGAGCTGCAAATGAACTCCACAGCACTACAATATTAATACCCTAGCAAAGCCTGTACAACGTAAATTCAACACCAAAACATAAAATATTCGCCAAATATCGAGCAGAGTTGTAAATATGTCGTGGTGAAGCCTGTCACGGAGTGAATGAACTAATCGCTTTTGGCCGCGGAAAGAAGAGGCGAATTATGTTTGAAGGAGTGAATGAATGGAAATTGCTATTCTCTCGGTGATTTGTAGTAGCGTGGCATGTGGAGTACACACATTTCTTTGGGAGGTTTTGTTTTTAAATCAGTTTGAAGGTAGTAGTTTCGTAAATATTTGTTGATTTTTTATTATTATTTAAYGAAAATGATATCTTCTAACATATTTATTTAATTTATTGGTGGTTTAGAGCAGAGTTTCACTCTTGCAAAATGTTTATGGGTTTTGAATCATTAACTTGTTTCTTTAATTTTTAAAGAAAATAAGTTTTTAACCAATCAAAAGTAGTTTTAGATTTTATCAAAAACCTTTTAACCTAAATAGTATTCACAAAAAAGTCAATTTTTCTTGTGGTCATTGACTCRATAAAGTCACATACTTTCTATTAAYATTTAGACTTAATCTCTTGTCCTGTCAAGTTGTCCTGTCAAGGAAGTGTAGACCGGATGGTTGGGAGGAATTGTTTGTATTTGCGAGRCCTCGGTTCAAATCTAGCTTTGATGACATTTGCTCCTTGTGAACCAATATGATGTGCATTATTCTGTGGATGTAGTCTTCAAGAGACATTCCTATGTATCCATATTAAGAGGTCTGGGTTGAAGAATTTATGAAGTTGGTAAAGTAATTTTTTTTTACTTATAATGTCTAATATATCGATAAGTAAAGAATTATATTTCTCTAAGCATATATATATATATATATATATATATATATATATTAGGGATTTGATCCCTCGATACTTGATAAATATGAAGTTAAGATAGATGTGCATTGGTGTTATTTTATTTTTAGTTCAAGTTGTTGTTAATCGTGTGTGTGTGTGATGATTTACCCTAGTTACCACCTATAAATGGCAATGACGTCTCTAAGGGGCTCTTGAGCTCTTTTGGGTTGTCACTGATGTTGTTGGGCATTTGGCTAGTTTCGTGCCAAAAGGTGCCCGATTTGAATCCCCCTAGGTTTAGGTGCTTCAGAATAGATTATTTACCCATGTTACCACCCATCGATGGCAGTGAAGTCTTTGGGGGTTTCCCATGCTCTTTTGGGTTGTTACCAATATTGTTGGCCATTTGGCTAGTTTCATGCCAAAAGGTGCCTGGTTTGGATCCTCATGGGTGAAGCACATCCAAGGATTTGATCCCTCTCAACACTTGATAGATTTGAAGTTAAGATGGATCCAGACTGGTTCTTATTATGGTTCATTTTATTTTATTTTCCATTTTTATGGACCCCGGTTTTTTTCATTTTACTTTATTAGCATTATGTTACATTACACATCTCATCCATGTTTGATCGTATATACACCTTACCACTCTCCACGCAAAAAAGAGCAATGTTGGTGCAGGAGTATCGTCATCAACGTACATCAAGCTGAGTGGAGGATAGCTCGGCATCAAACGCGCGCGTTCAAATTGTTTTGAGACCCAAGGAGAGCGCATCAATTTGATATTTTGAAAAGATTGTAATTAAAAGAGCTTTTAATGTTTTGAGGCAAGAACCATTGTATGAGATCGCAAAGGATTGTAATGTCTTTAATAAGTTGTAGGATTTAAAGATATTGAGCAATGACTCGTATCTGGTGTTGTTCCAGAGTCTGTACTTAAGGCTTAAAAGTACAGTGTCTAGGCATCCGAAAGTGGGTAAAGGGTAGAGAAGAGATAAACGTCAACCTTCGGCAAGGGAAACTAGGGAAGATTTCTGCATTGGCGTTGTCTAGCTTCCAACTGTTCCTGGATGTTTATATCTTGTTCAATCGCTGCCATGAACGTTCGAGTTCAACCCGGGTAGTGGTTGTTTTAAGAATCGTATCGAAAAGGTTTAAGGCAATGTGCGTTTGGTTTGATAATCCAGGTTCGATATTGGGCTGAGTTGGTACAGGGACAATGATGGAGGAACAGTAAAAAAGAAAACTTCAGAGGGAAATTAAGTGTTGTCTCAATTCGGTCGTATAAAAGAGTGTTTACAGTTTCAGGAATAAAACGGGGTGCAAATCAAAGGCTCTTTCCCGTAACTGAGTTATATTTTAATAAAAATGTAATGAGGTGGGAGAAAACATTTAGCTGTCTATCGAGTAAGGCTCCTATCAAGGGAGAATCTCACGTATAAACAGAAGAAGAAAAATGTAAGGAAATAACCCGATGAAGCATAAAATATATATAGAATTCTGAAAGCATTGACTGGTCTTATACCTGTTGATAGCTGGTACAGAGGAAAAACAATAAACAATATAGAAAATCAAAATTCATTCGCTATAGTAGAGGTTGTACTAAATTATAGCGAAGCATTCATCAGATACAAATATGAAATGAAACGAAATATGAGATACAAGAAAACAAACTCATAACACAGTCTTGACGGAATTGAGAATCTTCAGATTTGCTTTGTATTAACTCTCAAAATGTAAAAACTCTGTTACAATCGACACAAAAAGGTCCAGCCCTTTTTCTTTCTTTCTATGGTATATTTATACAGTTTTACAATAAGATGGAATCTCAATCGTTGCAAAATTTTTAGTTATGATAGGGAGAAGAGCAATCGCTCCATTTCTTCTTATCTGTCTTCACTTGGTGCCAGAAACTTGTCCTCGCGCGTGCTCGGTACAGGTGACACATCTTTCAACCAGCCAAGAAATCAGCCTTGACAGTTCTGCTTGACAATTGGCTTCAAAAGAGTAACAATCTCGGGCTAATTGTGGCAGCCTGTCTTCCATCTGTCTATCTATGATGTTGATAGCGCATAATTGTGCACTTGGTTTAATCATACATTTATCTATTTGGGCTATGTCTGCCACAGACACTTGTGAGATCTCGGCTGAATCTCTTTCTCCTTTTTCATTTAAATCAAGTGAGTTTTTTTCCATATTCATTTGAATCAATGCCTCGGCATTACCTCCGCTATCAATGCCTAGCAGATTACCATCTATAGAACTAAAAGCCTCTTCTAAGGATTTCGTTACCCTCTTGGCTTGCAACTTGTCTTTCGAGATATTGTGCTCCCATTCTTTCAATATAATGTTTCCTCTGGTCTGCTCCGAAATGGTGAACCTAGGAGTACTTCCCGAATCCCTGTTCTTTGTGGCTATCACCGCCTCTTGAAAGGCGACCCGTGCTGCTCCAGCTTCCCTTTCTCTAGCAGTTAAATTCTCCAAAACTTGATTAACCAGCAAGCAGTTGTCCCGAATCACCTCTACTTTGGCGAGTAAATTTCGTTGGGCCGCAGAGACTCTGCTTCGAACCTCCATCGCCTGGGACTGGAACATCCCGATATTTATCACTTTACTTTCGGTGATTTCCACCCTAGCCTGTAGTTGTTCGATCAAATCATTTTGTTGGCTCGCTTGCATCTGACCATCCCGAACCACTAGCTGTGCTTGTTCGAGCATAGTCTTGAGCAGCTCTATCTCATTTTTATCGACTAACCTTGCTTTCTCTATTCCTACACTCGCCTAGTCTTTGGCAGCCTCTGTTGTTGTGGCTAGTCTGGCTTCTAGGGTCTTGATGAGGCGATTTTTTCATTTCAGCTGGTTTTTCAAAACCCCGACTGAAAATTGGTTCACTGTGGCAAATGCACCTAATGTCCCAGCTATTTCTGTTGTGAATTGTTCATTCTTCTTGTCCTTCCCATTAGTTATAACTTTGTATTTCTTGACTGTCGATTCTCCTTCCTGGTAGAATTCTTTATTTACCACTGCCTTTCTCTTCTTATCGAAGAAGAACTCATTTGGAGGGAGCTCTTCCACCCTTATAGGCCTCAACTCTTCATTGAAGATCCACCCTGCGTCAATATTTCCCTGAGTTGACTGCAAGGGAGTAACCGATGTGATAGGATCCCCGATTTTCTTCGCTGATTGTCCCGAAGTAGTAACCGGACTCTGCTTCTTCAGCGGGTCGGGAGTCTTTATCTCTGCTTTCGGACTCTTAATTTGCTCTCCCTCATCCTGGTGTTTTTCTTGACCGGGAGTTGCATCCTTGGAGCCTTCGGCATCTTTTTGTTTCACCTCCACTATACTCGGATTCTCACCCCGTAATACTGCGGGAAGACAACTGCGTCGATGTTCTTGGAATTTCAGAACATCGGCCCTCTCTTCAGGTGCCAAGGTTTGTATCCGAGCTAAAATCTTGGCATAAGATCTTGTGGCCCGAAAAATGTCATCCGAGGGTGAATTTTCATGTTCAAATCTCTTGAGTCCGCAACTAGCCAAATGATTACTCACGACCCTTTGCGGATCGTGCTTCTTTTATTCAATAAGGACCAACTTTAGGTCTTCCAGGGCTGCTGCCTTAGCTTTAGCATGCCCGAAATCTAATAAAGAATATGAATTTAAATGAACAGGAAAAGGTGGCCATACCTTTTTTGAGTATCCCTTAAGCTCCTTGCTTATACCACCGATTATTGTTTGTCTGACAACCTCAGGACAAGCCAGCTTGTCGGGAATGAATAATGGCAATGCATGCGGGGGAACAGAAGCCCTGAAAACTCTGAGATATGAGAATTCGGCTTGTACATACCAGTCAGCTATGCTTCTCAAATTCGTCACTATACTATCCGAGATCCTGGGTGGCGGGTGACCGAAAATAGTGACATGCAGCGGTACCATCACCCAGTTGAAGATTTCATATACGAAATCTGTCGCTTTATTTTCCCACAATTTCGCATGATAGACGTGGATGGGCTCGTCCTCTGCTGGAGTCCAACTCCAACTCATTAAGGAAAATGGTGTTAGAAATCACACGGCATCCATAATGTATGCAGACATAAAAAATGAAGAAATTTTTCCGCTCTCTTTCTGCGCTCGATACTCTGTAACCCGATTGGCATCCATAATATATACCATGAGTGTTTGCCCTGAACTTCGCAGGGTGCGAAACCCAATCTCTTATTAAGCTAGACATAGTTTTGTCATACTGCACGCATTCCTTCTGTTTGAACTCTTCCAAGAATTCGGCATCATATGTAAGGTTGGACGCTGTGGGCAACTTGTACATGGCTTGCAGATGTTCAGGCCTGAAAGTCCCGATGGTGACCTTCTGCTCATTCATGATGGTTCTGGTTGGTATGTCCACATGGTCTAATGCCCATCGGACCATATCATAATAGGGGAGTAGTCGTGGCCTGGCCGCTACTTTATGCATTCTCGATTGAATGACGATCTTATACTTGGTGGTTATGTCGTCTTTTTCATTGTCGCTGGAATCATCGGAATAATCCACCAATTCGGCCTGCAAAACATCGAAAACGAACGACCAATTCGGGACAGAGTCGACACTTCGAGGTGAAATATCAGCGACGTTGTCCGAACCTTGTCCCAAAACCTCAACACTGGCTTTGGATGCTTTTCGCGGGGCCATGACTGGAGATCCTGCTTTAGCTCTTCTGCGATAAAAATATGTATACATACAGAAGTTAGCTCACTGAGAAAGTGTGCTCTACGTAATATAGAAATGAACTTGTTGTAACTAATAATAGCTCTATATATATTCGAAAACTCAATACTTTTTAGAAAAGATCTGTCAAGTCATGTTTAAAAATAAATTTAGCTATAAAAACCTGATCTTTATTTGTCGATTCGCCTTATTTCTAATTAATGCCATAAATTTTTGGCGGTTCGAAATGTCAGTTGGCGTAAGGAAGGATTAAGACTGCTTCGTAAACTGTGCAAGCATCAAAACACGAGAGATATTGATTTAGCTTAATTAATCCGATTTTACCAAAGTTAATTTAACCTTTCGGTATTCGTTGTATCGGGAATTTTTGCTTTAACCCTTTGAACCTCTAACCTCCGAAATTGCGATGATTGATTTTGGTTAATAAAAAACGTAATTGTGATTTGGCGCTTAATTAATTACGTAATTATTTATATTTGCCATATCGCGACTCGAAGCTTCGAAGGTAAGTTTCCAGGAAGTTTGCATGCCGAGCTGCGAACCCGCAAGATCGCGATAATACGTTTTAATTAAAATGGAAGATAAACTCGGATTAAGTGTTTAATTAATTATGTTTGTATCTTTATCGCGAATCGGGCTTAGACAATGTAGTTTTTTAAAAGAGAACACGCCGAGTGGTGAATTGTCGACGAAACTTAACCATGGCTTAGTTTTTTCCTTCAACTTTGACACAGGTTACTAACATACGGACTCCGTGGTTTCAGCTATCGGGGATACAACAATGAGAGTTTTGGATTTAGTGAACGTCGAGGCGCGAAAACCCGATGATGTTTAATTGTGATTTAGGAAAACTTTACTCACGTTACTAACCTGGGTAAAACTTAAAGTGATTTCGTTGTTTTGTTGCTCGGGACTTGTGAACTACGTGACCTATAGCATCCAACATGCGAAATCCCGAGGTAGAACAAAAGGGGGAAATTTTTTTGCCGAAAAGTAGAACTCGCCTCGAGAGTACAATATTCATCGCTGCTGCGTGATAAGACTTCAGAAATTTTGAAACCACAGACGGAAAATACGAAAACCATCTTTCGATTTCGAGCATTAAGACATGAAATTTGAGATGGGCTAGAGAAAAAACAAAGGCGGCTCCAACTAGGGATCTCGTTTTCTTGTAAGACGGGAAGAATAGTAGACCACGTGCCAATATTGGGTGAATGGAGTCAATAGCTTCAATCAGGCGAAAAGGTTCCTGAGAACAGGGTATCGAAGGGGGGAAAGAGACTTCGTTTTTTACCTTGAAAATCTTTTCAAACTCAGATACTTTTTAAACTTAGCCGTAGTCCCTTTCACGACTTCCCCCTTTCCCGTTACTAAATTCAGGTCTGCCTTAAGACAATCAAAACAGTTCTAGGAGACCCAGCAGATCTTTGTGGCTATCATCTTGCATCAAAAGAAGAAGATTATATGTTTTTAATTAGGAAGTCTCGTCTGAACTTGGGATGTAGATCAGGTTTTTAAAAAGAATTGGTTACCAGAGTAGAGTGATATTCATGTATAACAACCTTACAGATATCTCAGATATTGCTTCACTGCCAGCGAGTTTGTTCAGTACCTTGGTGAAGTTATCTGGCCCCTTTTACTGAATTTCCTTTCACCACTTCGGAATATATTTATGCATTTAAATGTTGAGACGAGGGCAATCATTTCTGAATTTCCTTTCATCGTCTTTTGGACTGGATGGGGGCAATCATTTTTGAATTTCTTTTCACCACCTGTCTTATAATTTGCTTTTTAGAGCGCGAAGATGGGGGCAATCAGTTTGTATCAGGGCTGATATCTGTGTAATATTTTGCATTATAGGTCTTTCAACTTACTTTGATTACTCGGTACCAACCTTCCCTTGACCTTCACAACACCTTCGTTCTCAGAGAAAAAGGGAAAATAACTTTTTTAGGGCATTCTATTTGAGCAAGCCTCAATCCCCCGATATTGTTGAAAAAACTAGGAAAGTTAAGATCACTTTAAGCGTCCCTTCGTTTAGCAGGGGATCGAGGAGTTGTGAAGACCCGCTGTCTTTCCACAATCTGCTTTGAAGCTCACGAGGTTGAAACGAAAACTCTTATCCCTTCTTATGCGAAACGGAAAAATGCTTACTTTTTAAAAGGTAAACCCGAAGATAACAAAGGGTGACAGGTAGTGGCTTACTGACTGAAAATACAGAGGTCAAAAATTCAAAATTGACTTTTGTAGCTCTTTTTCGGGGGTACTTTACTTCGGCTGACTACTTTTAATTTGAGTGAATCGTTTAATTTGTCTCATTTTTACATAGACGATCAAACAAAGAAACAATTATGTTATTTATTAGTTCAGGCGATGTTGTTGTTTGAATGAGGTTACCTCGGTTTTCTTTAATAATCCTTTAGAACATGTCTTTTATGAAATCTCATCTTTACCTTTTCGTTTCAATTTCTTTGCAAAATATCAAATTTGTTGGGTATCACCTGTTTAAGACGATTTATTTCTGAGACCAACTTTTGGTTTACTTTTCCTGCTTGTTTTGTGTGCAGCTGGAATCCTGTAAGAGGCAAATACGAAGGTTATCGGGGCTACCCGAAAGGTGTCGAAAGTTCATGAAAGAAAAAGAAATCAAGAAGCAATGCGTAAATGAAATATATATATGTATACAAAGTATATATATAAGCATACAAAAAAATTATTATTATTATTATTATTATTATTATTATTTATTTTTATTTATTTTTGGCGACTGCTATGTCATATAATGCTTCAAATAATGCCCGTTGACAGGGGCATTGAGGATTTCACCATCTATATTTTCCAGTAGGAAATAATTTTTTCCCTCCAGAGCCGAGACTCTGAATGGCCCATACCAGAGGTGGTCAAATTTACCATGTTTTGTTGCTTCCTCCTTTCTTGCATCCCACCTTAATACTAAATCACCTGGGAGGAAATCTCTGTCCTTTGCTCTGCGGTCGAATAATGCCTTCATGTCATCTTGGTATTTCTGCAACTTTTCATCTATTTCGACCCTATGTTGTTGAACCTCAATCAGCTGATTTATCCTCTTGGTGACATGATTGGGTTCTTCATTTTGATCTTGCCATAACTTCATCACTGGAAGCGCTAGGTTTATAGGTAGCACAACATCTATCCCATATACCATCTGAAAAGGCGAAATGCCGATAGACCTTTTTGTGCTTATGCGATTCGCCCACAATGCATATTTTAAGTGTACATGCCAAGACCTTTTGTTTTCATCCAATACTTTCTTGATTATATTTACCAGGCTCTTGTTAGATGACTCGGCCAATCCATTTCCCCGGGGGTAATACGTTGTGGAATGGCCAAGAACGATGTTATACTTTTGACAGAAGTTGATCATAGCCATAGATTTAAAGGCTTGGGCATTGTCTGTAACTATCTTTCGGGGGCAACCAAATCTAGACAAAATATTGTCTTATAAGAAATCGATTACCACCGATTCTGTTGCCCTTTTGGTTGGAATGGCTTCCACCCATTTAGTAAAATAATATGTTGCAGTTAAGATCCACTTGTGTTGAGCACTGGAATGGGGATTAATCTCGCCTATGAAGTCTAGACCCCAATGTTGAAATGGGGCTTCAGCTTTGACTGGAACTAAAGGTAGTGCCGGGAGCTTATGTTTACCTGCAAATAGTTGACAAGGGTTGCAAGCTCGGACTTTGGCATTAACGTCCGAAAAAAGTTTTGGCCAGTAGTACGCAGCCCTCAAAATTTTGTAAGTTGTAGCTCTCCAAGCGTGATGCCCCCCACAGACTCCCTCATGAAATTCGTCTATAACCCGCTGAGTTTTTGATTTGACTAAACAGACTAACAGGAAACCGAGTGGATCTTTCCAATATAGCTGACTTTCAGCGATACAATATTTAACTGCATGGAGTTTTAAAGTACTGGCTTTTGATGGTGATAGCTCATTCAGGCATTTTAGAGTTAGCAGGTATGATACTATGTCTCTGTACCAGCCTGACGATATGAACTTCTCTTCGATCTTGTTTGGACCGGTTTGCTCATTCAACTCGTTTAGGTTCATGTCTTCGTCGCCTTCCTGCAGGCAATTGATACCTAGGGCTCTGAAATTCGACTTAGCTAAGAGTTTGGCCAGGCCTTGCCCCTTTATCAATTTGGTCGGTTTGACTTCCAGATCAAATTCTTGGATTTTGGCGAGCCATCGCCCTCTTTTTCCATCGCTGTCTGGTTGTACCAAAATATCTTTCACAAAACTGGTAGGTACGTACGCAATTATCTTGGAGTGTAGTACATACGTTCTGAATGCCTTTAATGTTTTTACCATGGCGTACGCTTGTTTTTCTATTATATCATACTTCAGTTCTGCATCTCTAAGGCTCTTGCTGAAAAAAACGATTGGTTGTTCGAAACCTTCTTCGTTCTTTTGTAGGAGCACCGCGACAATAGTGTGTTCGGAGGCAAATGAGAAAATAAGAAAATCTTTTAGATAGTCGGGGCTCGCTAACACAGGTGCCTCGCTTATGACTTTCTTAATATGTGCGAACGATGCTTTGGCCTCGGTTGTCCATTTTACTTCGTTGTCCTTCTTCAACATACCTATGATCAGTTTTACAATCTCAGCGAAATTTAGGATAAATCTTCTTAAAAAATTTATTCTTCCTAAGAAAGATTGAATCTCTTTTACATTTCTGGGAATATTTATAGTATCTATCGCTTCAATCCTCTTAGGATCAATCTTGATTCCTTCCCTAGATACGATATGACCCAAAAGCTTACCTTCCCACATGGCGAAATGTGATTTCTTTGGATTTAAAGATAGACCAAACTTGCGACATTTTTCGAATGTCTGTTTAAGATGTATCAAGTGTTCTTCGTCGGTTTTAGAGAAAACCGTCAAATCGTCAAGATAAATGACTACGAACTTATCCCTTTCACCGATGAAAGCGATGTCCATAGCGCGTTGGAATGTGGCTCCTACATTCATCAAACCAAAAGGCATTTTATCATAGATGAATGTACGCCATGGTGTAGTGAAAGCGGTTTTTTCTATATCTTGTTCATTCATGGCGATTTGATTATAACTAGAGAACCCGTCAATCATAGACATTCGGTTGGCTCCAACTACCTTTTCTAGCACATGGTCCATTTTGGGCAGCGGATAGTTGTCCTTGAGAGACGACTTATTTAAATTTCAGAAATCCACACACAGTCTAATTTCCCCATTCTTTTTCCTGACCGGGACCAAGTTTGCTACCCAGTCTGAATATCTCAGAGGTACTATTATTTTCGCATCTAAAAGTTTCTTAACTTCTTTTTCGATCACAGATAACAAAATGGGGTTGATCTGTCTAAGATTTTGCCTAAATGGTTTGACCCCAGGCTTTAGAGGTATCTTGTGATCAATTATGAAAGTGTCGTATGTCTTTAACTCATCATAAGACCAGGCGAAAACATCTTTATACTGTCTGAGTAGGTCTTTATATTTACTTTTTATTTCGGGAGGGAGGAACTTGGATATTTTTACCATCCTAGATTCTTCTTTGGTTCCTATATCACAGTCCTCCACTTCTTCTGGTTGGGGTTGTAAGGTGGATTTTACAGGTATGTCGTTTTGATAAAAAAATCTTTCTAAAGGAATCAATCCTTTCAAAATCTGGTTGCTTTTAAGGACCAGCATGCGATGATCTGAGATTTTGTCTCGGAAAGCTTTAGGATCATCCCCTTCTTGCATGATCCATATCGGGTCATTTTGATTTTCTTGGTCTGCATGAGTTTCGGAAAATTCGCCTACTGCTTCAAGAAACTTCTTAATTTGTTCGTCATCCTCAAAAACCTGCCAGTGTTGGATATTGTCTGGTATAGATGGTCTGTATCTGATTTCTATGTGATATTTCAATTTGAAAGTCATGGGAGGAGAGAAGGTTGAAGCTGCTTTAGCCAATGCATCAACATGTAAGTTCTCTGCGCATGGGATGAAGTGGACATTTACGGACGAGAATTTTTTTTCCATCAGATCCCAGGCACAATTCCTGTATGATGTTAATCTGGGATGCTTGGCTTGGTACTGTCGATTTATCTGTTTGACTATTAACTCTGCATCTTCGTATACCTCTAATCCTAAGACCAACGCTTCGTATTCACAAACGTTGTTAGTATAATCTATATCCCACTGCAGTCTGTAAGAAAAAGGAACAACGAACTTTCCTTCGGGAGCCACTAAAAGCACTCCTGCACCAGCCCCTTCACAAGACGAGGCACCGTCAAAATACATTTTCCAGACACCGGTGCTACACAGATCCTCTGTCATGTAACTTGACTCTTCCTGCTCTATATCGTTTTCCTCCGGACAACCATCTAAACCATCATCAAAATATAAGATACAATTTCCTAAATCTTGATCCGCAATGTAAATAGGGAAATTGTTCGGGTTTTGAGGGTCGCTCACTGTATATGCTAATCTCGTTTCTCTGTACAACCGAGTAAATTGCCCACCAAACACAAGAATTGTGGTGAACGCCATATTCAATTGAAGATAACCCCTCAGCTTGGCTCCCCATGACCTAGACAACAATAAGCCATACTTAGGGGGAATATCAACGATAACCACATCCATCGAGATACTCTTAACCGTGACCTATGCCAGGGTAACTACTAAGTCCTTTATCATTCCCATACACTTAACCCTTCTCGAGTCAAAAGAGTAAAGATCTCCATAAGGTTTGGTGATCTGGAGACCCAATTTGTCCATAATAATCTTAGGCATAACGTTATGGGAAGCTCTGGAGTCTAACATGCAATTATGTAGCAATTGATCATATACATTTAAAGTGATATAAAAGGGAGCAATATTGTCTTTGACCCCTTCAAAATGTGGACCAAAAGTGATGTTAGGTTTGTCATCTTCCAGGTTTAAAACGTCAGACTGGCTTTCTAGCTCTGAGACACCCATCACTTTGGTAATCTGCTTCCGATAAACGGGGTTTTTTGCTAATTCTACCAGAGGGATTGGTATCTTAATTTTACTTATCTCGTTTTCAAAACTGAAGACTTCGCTCACCCTGTATGTTTCTTTAGTTGAGACTTCTGAATCCTTCCTTTCCAACTTATTCATCTGGACCGCTTTACTGCTCGTTGTCTTGGTTGAAGGCATAATTTTATCAGCCGCTTCGATTCCTTGTGCTTGGGTTTCAACTTTTCCCACTTCGGATTCTTGTGTTCTTACTACTTTCATTTTACTGTTGGGTAATAGGGTCTCTTCCAGAGTAGGCTCATAAGTTTGACCTCTTTGGAGGATTTTCTTGTCTTGGGTGGAGTAGTTGAGATGGGCTTACTCTTAGATCTTAATTTGTACTTAGGTTGGATCTCAACCATTATCATTTCAGTTTCTTGTTGAGAGCCACAAAGGTCTGTATGATCACCTTCTTCACCCTTAACTGACGGTTGTTGAGTGTTTAGAGATTTCTCATAATCTTCTCTAGTCAAATACGGTTGTGTGCAGTCATCACTAAAGTTCATGACATCATTATCCGAATCTCTGAAATCTTGGAGATCGTTCGCTCCTATAAAACTTTCACTCTTTAGGGGAGCTTGTATTTTTTGATCTTCGTTTTTTATTTGTCTTTGCTGGTTCGGGGGGTTGGGGTTCCTCTTGAAATCCTTTTTGGGGAAAGAATAAGCTTTGGCTTGTTCTAGCTCCATTCTAGATATTTTATTAGACAGTTCTTTAATTACCCTGGCCATATCGTCTACTTTCGTCTGTGGATCTATTAGACCCTGACGGACCTGCTTGTTCTCTAAAGCGTTTAGTTTCCCGGTTTCTCGTTTCTATTCTAGCTTTAAGCTTACCAGAAGCCATCATATTTGATTCGATTTCTACAGCGTCATCCTACATTCAGTTTAGGGTGGCTCCCCTTCTTTCTCGCAAAAGGAGTGCAAAATCTGGTTCGAAAGCCCCCGCGAAAGTTACTTTGGCCGCGGGTTGGGACAGTTTAACCTCGGTTGGGATTTTATTATACAACTTGTTGAATCTTTGAATAAATTCCATGACTGTTTCTGAATTCGTTTTTCTTAAAGACCCAAATTCGGTTAAATAATATAGGTGGTCCTTTCTTTCGTCCCATTGTCTGAGGAAAGCATCTTCCAAGGCGTCATAAGACAAGATAAATGTTGCAGGTAGACTCTGAAACCAAGTTCGGACCTGGCCTTCGAAGGTTTGGACAAGAAGCCTCAAACACATGTCCTCATGTTCAATACCTAGGATGTCTGCGAATTGATCGAAGAAATTAATATGTTCGGTTGCGGTCAGATCTCCTTCCCCAATGAATTTTGGCAAAATTTTTATATAATTTTCGAGAAGGTTGTGTAGAGGAATGGGCAACACCAAGGGAGTGTATCTTGCTGCAACTTTCGCAAACACTCTGGGAGGGGGGGCAGGCCCTTGGCCTTCAACTCCTCCTACAAGAGCTCCTCCCCCTCCTCCGATAAACCCTCCACCTCCTCCTATGAACCCTCCACCTCCTCCTCCGGCGACTGCCATCCTTATTAGTGGAAAGTCATAAAGGGGGTTTCGGAAAATTAAAAGTGAATCTTTATTTTCTTCATGAAGAGGAAAATCCGGCGATGAATGATAAGGAATGCGAGGACTTAGTTCCTCAGATTTGCAAGAGACGAAATCAGAAGAACCGACGGGTGTGGAAACTGAATGTGTAACACACTCTTCAGAATTAGGTGAGGTCGGGAAATTTAACTGAAGGAAAGATGGTATGTCAACTGCCGACGAACTTTCAAGAGGACCCTTTCCTTTGTGTACTAAGGGGTTTGTCGGATGAATCTCACTCCTAACTTCAGAGCAATTTGACGTTAGATCTTTAGTATCAAAGAGAGGACTGCGTGAAGTTGAGGGTTTAGAAGAACTCTTAGTCTTCAGTTGTGGATGTTTGAGCTTGTAGATAGCAGTGGTTGGCTTAAGAGAGCCTCTCGCCTTTAGAATCTTCTCGGGATCGTTAACGGGTGTAATCTACTCACCATCCGTGTTTTGTCTGGTATTCCTTCGACCGGATGCCAGTTTATTATTTGTGGAGTGGCCAAGTGAAAGATTGAAAAGCCTTAAAAAAGGTGTGTACTCTTTGTTCACTATCAAAGGGTAACACTTTCCATAAGAAAAAAAAATGTCGTTTTCCCAGGGAAAAAGATTTCGTAACTTCGGTCCCCAGCAACGGCGCCAAAAAGATGTTGTTCCAGAGTCTGTACTTATGGCTTAGAAGTACAATGTCTAGGCATCCGAAAGTGGGTAAAGGGTAGAGAAGAGAGAAACGTCAACCTTCGGCAAGGGAAACTAGGGAAGATTTCTGCGTTGGCGTTGTCTAGCTTCCAACTGTTCCTGGATGTTGATATCTTGTTCAATTGCTGCCCATGAACGTTCGAGTTCAACCCGGGTAGTGGTTGTTTTAAGAATCGTATCGAAAAGGTTTAAGGCAATGTGCGTTTGGTTTGATAATCCGGGTTTGATATTGGGCTGAGTTGGTACAGGGACAGTCATGGAGGAATAGTAAAAAAGAAAACTTCAGAGGGAAATTAAGTGCTGTCTCAATTCGGTCGTATAAAAGAGTGTTTACTGTTTCAAGAATAAAACGGGGTGCAAATCAAACGCTCTTTCCTGTAACTGAGTTATATTTTAATAAAAATGTAATGAGGTGGGAGAAAACATTTAACTGTCTATCGAGTAAGGCTCCTATCAAGGGAGAATCTCACGTATAAACAGAAGAAGAAAAATGTAAGGAAATAACGCGATGAAGCATAATATATATATAGAATTATGAAAGCGTTGACTGGTCTTATACCTACTGATAGCTGGTATAGAGGAAAAACAATAAACAATATAGAAAACCAAAATTCATTCGCTATAGTAGAGGTTGTACTAAATTATAGCGAAGCATTCATCAGATACGAATATGAAATGAAACGAAATATGAGATACAAGAAAACAAACTCATAACACAGTCTTGACGGAATTGAGAATCTTCATATTTGCTTTGTATTAACTCTCAAAATGTAAAAACTCTGTTACAATCGACACAAAAAGGTCCAGCCCTTTTTCTTTCTTTCTATGGTATATTTATACATTTTTACAATAAGATGGAAGCTCAATCGTTGCAAAATTTTCAGTTATGATAGGGAGAAGAGCAATTGCTCCATTTCTTCTTCTCTGTCTTCACTTGGTGCCAGAAGCTTGTCCTCGTGCGTGCTCGGTACAGGTGACACATCTTTCAACCAGCTGAGAAATCAGCCTGGACGGTTCTGCTTGACAATTGGCTTCAAAAGAGTAACAATATTGGGCTAATTGCGGCAGCCCGTCTTCCATCTGTTTGTCTATGATGTTGATAGCGCATAATTGTGCACTTGGTTTAATCATACATTTATCTATTTGGGCTATGTCTGCCACAGACACTTGTGAGATCTCGTCTGAATCTCTTTCTCCTTTTTCATTTAAATCAAGTGATATTTTTGCCATATCATTTGAATCAATGCCTCGGCATTACCTCCACTATCAATGCCTAGTAGATTACCATCTATAGAACTAAAAGCCTCTTCTAAGGATTGTGTTACCCTCTTGGCTTGCAACTTGCCTTCCGAGATGCTGTGCTCCCATTCTTTCAATAGAATGTTTCCTCTGGTCTGCTTTGAAATGGTGAACCTAGGAGTACTTCAAGAATCCCTATTGTTTGTGGCTATCACTGCCTCTTGAAAGACGACCCGTGCTGCTCCAGCTTCCCTTTCTCTAGCAGTTAAATTCTCCAAAACTTGATTAACCAGCAAGCAGTTGTCCCAAATCACCTCTACTTTGGCGAGTAAATTTCATTGGGCCGCAGAGACTCTGCTCTGAATCTCCATCGCCTAGGACTGGAACATCCCGATATTTATCACTTTACTTTCGTCGATTTCCACCCTAGCCTGTAGCTGTTCGGTCAAATCCTTTTGCTAGCTCGCTTGCATCTGACCATCTCAAACCACCAGCTGTGCTTGTTCGAGCTTAGTCTTGAGCAACTCTATCTCATTTTTATCGGCTAACCTTGCTTGCTCGATTCCTACACTCGCCTATTCTTTGGCAGCCTCTACTGCTGTGGCTAGTCTGGCTTCTAGGGTCTTGATGAGGCGATTTTTTCGTTTCAGCTGGGTTTTCAAAACCCCGACTTAAAATTGGTTCGCTGTGGCATATGCACCTAATGTCCCAACTATTTCTATTGTGAATTGTTCATTCTTCTTGTCCTTCCCATCAGTCATAACTTTGTATTTCTTGACTGTCGATTCCCCTTCTTGGTAGAATTCTCTCTTTACCACTGCCTTTCTCTTATTATCGAAGAAGAACTCATTTGGAGGGAGCTCTTCCACTCTTATAGGCCTCAACTCTTCATTGAAGATCCACCCTGCGTCAATATTTCCCTGAGTTGACTGCAAGGGAGTAACCGATGTGATAGGATCCCTGATTTGCTTCGTTGATTATCCCGGAGTAGTAACCGGACTCTGCTTCTTCGGCGGGTCGGGAGTCTTTATCTCTGCTTTCAGACTCTTAATTTTCTCTCCTTCATCCTGGTGTTTTTATTGACCGGGAGTTGCATCCTTGGAGCCTTCGGCATCTTTTTGTTTCACCTTCGCTGTACTCAGATTCTCACCCCGTAATACTGCGGGAAGACAACTTCGTCGATGTTCTTGGAATTTCAGAACATCGGCCCTCTCTTCAGGTGCCAAGGTTTGTATACGAGCTAAAATCTCGGCATAAGATCTCACGCCTCGAAAAATGTCATCCGAGGGCGAGTTTTCATGTTCAAATCTCTTGAGTCCGCAACTGGCCAAATGATTACTCACGACCCTTTGCAGATCGTGCTTCTTGTATTCAATAAGGACCAAATTTAGGTCTTCCAGGGCTGCTACCTCAGCTTTAGCATGCCCGAAATATAATAAAGAATATGAATTTAAATGAATAGGAAAAGGTGGCCATACCTTTTTTTGAGTATCCCTTAAGCTCCTTGCTTATACCACCGATTATTGTTTGTCTGACAACCTCACAACAAGCCAACTTGTCGGGAATGAATAATGGCAATGCATGCAGGGGAACAGAAGCCCCGAAAACTCTGATATATGAGAATTCGGCTTCTACATACCAGTCAACTATGATGCTCAAATTTATCACTATACTATCCGAGATCCTAGGTGGCGGGTGGACGAAAATAGTGACATGCAGTTGTACCATCACCCAGTTGAATATTTCATATACGAAATCTGCCGCTTTGTTTTCCCACAATTTCGCATGATAGACGTGGATGGGCTCGTCCTCTGCTGGAGTCCAACTCCAACTCATTAAGGGAAATGGTGTTAGAAAGCACACAACGTCCATAATGTATGCAGACATAAAAAATGAAGAAATTTTTCCGCTCTCTTTCTGCGCCCGATACTTTGTAACCCGACTCGTCAAGCTATCGAACAACATTTTCGCCCAGTCGAAGGAACAGCCTTCAACGACTCGAAATATTAGAGGCACCCATTGAAGAAAGAAATGTGAGGTGTCCTCTCTCCCATATAATCTGCATGTCATCATAGCTACATACTTGAACTGTGGTTCTAAGGAAGCTATTGAATATATACCATAAGTGTCTGCCGTGAACTTCGCATGGTGTGAAACCCAATCTCTTATTAAGCTAGACATAGTTTTGTCATACTACACACATTTCTTCTGTTTGAACTCTTCCAAGAATTCGACATCATATGTAAGGTTGGATGCTGTGGGCAACTTGTACATGGCTTGCAGATGTTCAGGCCTGAAAGTCACGATGGTGACCTTCTGCTCATTCATGATGGTTCTGGTTGGTATGTCCATATGGTCTAATGCCCATCGGACCATATCATAATAGGGGAGTAGTCGTGGCCTGGCTGCTACTTTATGCATTCTCGATTGAATGACGATCTTATACTTGGTGGTTATGTCGTCTTTTTCATTGTCGCTGGAATCGTCAGAATAATCCACCAATTCGGCCTGCCAAACATCAGAAACGAACGACTAGTTCGGGACAGAGTCGACACTTCGAGGTGAAGTATCAACGACGTTGTACGAACCTTGTCCTGAAACCTCAACACTGGCTTTGGATGCTTTTCACGGGGCCATGACTGGAGATCCTGCTTTAGCTCTTCTGCGATAAAAATATGTATACATACAGAAGTTAGCTCGCTGAGAAAGTGTGCTCTGCATAATATAGAAATGAACTTGTTGTAACGAATAACAACTCTATATATATTCAAAAACTCGGTA
This sequence comes from Picea engelmannii, assembly GCA_009831015.1. Lineage (NCBI taxonomy): Eukaryota > Viridiplantae > Streptophyta > Pinopsida > Pinales > Pinaceae > Picea > Picea engelmannii. Next base: position 136,572 of record ML809190.1, read on the forward strand.
CTTTTTAGAATAGATCTGTCAAATCATGTTTAGAAATAAATTTAGCAATAAAACCCGATCTTTATTTGTCGATTCGCCTTATTTCTAATTAATGCGATAAATTTTTGGCGGTTCGAAATGTCAGTTGGCGTAAGGAAGGATTAAGACTGCTTCGTAAACTGTGCAAGCATCAAAACACATGAGATATTGATTTAGCTTAATTAATCCGATTTTACCAAAGTTAATTTAACCTTTTGGTATTCGTTGTATCGGGAATTTTTGCTTTAACCCTTTGAACCTCTAACCTCCGAAATTGCAATGATTGATTTTGGTTAATAAAAAATGTAATTGTGATTTGGCGCTTAATTAATTACATAATTATTTATATTCGCCATATCGCGACTCGGAGCTTCGAAGGTAAGTTTCCGGGAAGTTTGCATGCCGAGCTGCGAACCCACGAGATCGCGATAATATGTTTTAATTAAAAGGGAAGATAAACTCGGATTAAGTGTTTAATTAATTATGTTCGTATATTTATCGCAACTCGGGCTTAGACAGTGTAGTTTTTTGAAAGAGAACACGCCGAGTGGTGAATTGCCGACGAAAGTTAACCATGGCTTAGTTTTTTCCTTGAACTTTGACACGAGTTACTAACATACGGACTTCGTGGTTTCGACTATCGGGGATACGACAATGAGAGTTTTGGATTTAGTGAACGTCGAGGCGGGAAAACCCGATGATGTTTAATCGTGATTTAGGAAAACTTTACTCCTGTTACTGACCTGGGTAAAACTTAAAGTGATTTCACTGTTTCGTTGCTTGGGACTTGTGAACTACGTGACCTATAGCATCCAACATGCGAAATCCCGAGGTAGAACAAAAGGGGGAAATTTTTTTGCCGAAAAGTAGAACTTGCCTCGAGAGTACAATAATCATCGTTGTTGCATGATAAGATTTCAGAAATTTTGAAACCACAGACGGAAAATACGAAAACCATCTTTCGATTTCGAGCATTAAGACATGAAATTTGAGACGGGCTAGAAAAAAAACAAAGGCGGCTCCAACATCTGGGTTGTAAATGTCATTTATTATAATAATCCTTAGTGGTAGAATGCTTTGATTATTATATGAAAGCACTAGCGTAGTCGGTAAGAAGGCTCGAGAAGCCCCTCTATGTATAAATATATGTAATCTATGCCTAAATGAGGCTACCGAGAATTGTTATTTGTTGTTGAAGTTATTGTAAATTGTTGTCAAGGAGAAGTTGAGAGCTGCAAGAACTCTTTGTAAGAATGCTTTGTTGAAGGAATATAATAGAGGAGGATTGCTTTCAGACTTTGAGTTTGTACATGTTCTCTTATGAGTTAATTGGGTAATGTCATGTTATTTGCTTTCAGTGTTTTATATGTGTGTGTGTATGCATTTCATGGTTAATTGAATGAACTTGTATTGTTCTGTAAGTTTCAATTGTTTCTCTTCTGAAGCACTGGTGTTCCTCCTAACATCAAGCCATACAAATACCCTTATGCCCAGAAGAGTGAAATTGAGCACATGGTTGAAGAAATGTTAGAGGTTGGCATTATTAGACCTAGCCAAAGTTCATACTCTGCATCGGTGGTAATGGTATTCAAGAAAGATGGCGTATGTGTCCAGATTATATAGAGCTCAACAAGACCACTATTAAAGATAAGTTTCTCATTCCCATCATTGATGAATTGTTAGATGAACTACATGGAGCAATCTATGTCACAAAGTTGGATCTTCGTTCAGGGTATCATCAGATTAGAATGAAGGAAGAAGATATTCCAAAAACAACATTC
>ML809190.1:138732-153771 GCA_009831015.1 Picea engelmannii
CATCCAACCCGATTGGATAATAGAAGCAAGGGATGAATGGAAGAATGATGAAAAAGTGTGGACTCTCATTCAAAGGTTGCAGGAGGATTCTAGTGCATCAGATACATTTACATGGAAAAATGATTCACTATGGTACCAAGATCGTTTATATTTATGTAAGAACTCGTTGTTTTGTCTCTGATAAACAAACACAATGGTTCAAATGGTTACCCTTGGCATAATGGTGGTTTAAGACTTCCTTTCATACTACAACAAAAATGACACCATTTATGGCACTTTATGGATACCACCCTCCTTCCATCACTTCTTCTCTAAAAGAAAAATCTAAGGTTCAAGCAGTGGAAGATCACATCGAGCATCAACAACAAGTTCTCCAAATATTAAAGGACAACCTGACCATGGCACAAAATCGCATGAAACAATAAGCAGATCAACATCGTAGTGAAAGAAGTTTTGAAGTAGGGGATTGGGTGTTTTTAAGACTACAACCATACAAATAGATTTCCCTCAAGAAAACCAATAAGGATAATAAATTATCACCAGATTATTATGGCCCTTATAAGGTGTTGCAAAAGATTGGTACTATGGCATACAAATTGGAGTTGCCTGCATCTTCATGAGTACACCCAATTTTCCATGTTTCATGCTTAAAGAAGGTTATAGGTGACAATATTCCAGTTCAAACTATATTGCCAGAACTTGACGAGGAAGGAAATATCATATTGGAGCCTGAAGCCATCACAGACACAAGAATTCACCTGCTGAGAAATAGATCCATTTCAGAGTATCTCATTAAAGGGAGGAAACTACTGGCTGAAGATTCCACTTGGGAACATGAGTCTTTTATATAGAAGCATCCATAGTTACTCAAGCGTTGCGGACAACACTTGTCTCAAGGGGAAGGGCATGTTAAGCCCTAAATAGTGGCTCATTACCCCTTAATTGGGACATATTACATTAGTAATGTTATTGTATTTATGTCGGCTTTAGTACATTAGTTGTAATGATACCTCCTAGTCTCTTATATATAACAAGGAGACATTTTCATTTGGAATCATCTTGTTTTTGAACATTTATGTGGGCATAAGGAGGTTTCCCCCTCGAAGAGGCTTATTATCTTAATTTCTCTCTTTTTCAAGGCGTTGAGTACTTATTCTGAGGTTTTTTTTTATGCGATATTGATATTTGGTTCCTAACGTTTAGGGTGTGTTGACCCAAGAATGGGTTGTCCCTCATTCTATGGGAAGAAGGGGTTGAAGGCCTAAATGGTTTATTGTTGGGTAAAATATAAAAGGCTATATATAAACCTTCCATATTCTTTGACCAGGGATCCCCAAAGAAAGCAATGAAACACTTATCTGTAAGAAAAGGGGGACCCACAAGAAAAATGATTATAAATGCTTAAAGGGTTAGTTGGAGGATAGGAGGTCTCATCACGAGTCGACCTATCATGATCGTGGATATTTAGTGGTATGACATTACCATCATCTGGTCACCAAGCCAAGGTAATGGCTCTCAGTTGCATGGCTGAGAGAAAGCGGTCTCATCACGAGCCAACCTTCTCATTCCCGCTAGGTATTTGTGAGTGACATTGTCATTATCTGGACACCACGCCAGGACAATGGCCTTCAACTTGTCCTTATATTATGAAAGAAACAAATAATGAAAAAACGATGGGCTTGGAAAAAATTGCATTGCAAACAAAGGTGCCACACACCCTCTTCAAAGGCACTCATGAATGAAACACTACAACCCCTTTTATGTCATGAAACCCATGCCCATTGAGTCTTGATCCTTAATCACTTCATCCACTTTACATGGCTTAGAGAGGGATCTCTTGGAAGCAATCCTTGAACTAGGGCAAGATCTACCCAATGGGACACCTCATCAACCCTCCCATATTCAAGCTTGGCAAGTCGCATAATGTATTTAAACACTTAATTGTTTGACAAGGTAATCTTTGATGCACATGCTTGGGTGCATCATTTGTTGATATGATTTACTCATCGTGATATTTCGACATGAGATCCTTGGAGGTCATGCTTATTTTTCTTTGCAAGACCTAGCTGGTGGATATTTTTGGAGGAAAAATCCTAGCTTGGGCATCCATGGGGCTTGAAGCCCACAGGTTGTATGCCAAGGGCCCGCATGTCGGATGAGAGAGACATACCTTTGGAGGCCTAGAAGACATGGTGGGCGATATGACCTAGCCCTCACATGCCAAACGTTTTGCCTAGAAGAGGAAACACGTCAACTTTGGAGGCATGACGTCATTTAGGAAGGCTAGGGTTTGGTGGTGAAGTGATTGTTCATTGACACAAGGACATTTTGAGGAGAATGGGGCTTTGACCATGAAGAAATGACCTAGATGATTGACATGTGGCTTTGGGAAGCCTAACTACACCCTCCAACAACAACGAGTTTCTCCTAGTGTCAAAACATCCTTTAAATGGGTGATGCCACCTTACGTTAGGGTTTCTTTTTTTGTAAAAGTAAATTTTAAAGTGAATTGTTTAATACTATCTTTGTAAAGGGGCAAGATTAGGGTTGTTGATCCCTAGTCTTTTTGTCTACCCTAAAATTATGTGGAAAAACTATCTTAGTGACATTTTTTTATAAATAGAGATTATAAGAACTCATTTTAAAACATAGCTCTCCCACTTGGAGAAGTATTGGACTGAAATTTTCACTATATTTGTCTAGCTCTCTCTCTTGTGCACTTGTTTATGGCTATTTCTTGGATTATTGGTTGATGTAAGTGGTGTGCTAGCCTTGGAAGGCTATTCTCTTACTATTGTGATGGTTTGTCTTAGTGTTTTCCTTGAATTGGTAAGGTTTCCACATTGTTGCTATCATTTATTTTTCAAGTTAAGATTATTTGCTAGAGCTAGGTGGGAAGTATAAGGGCATACACCCACACCTTAGTCTCCATCACTTTATGCTTACACGCTATTGGTTTAACAAGGGTTTGCTAAGAGAAGTATAAGGGCATACACCCTCTTAGCCTAAACCTTAGCTAGAGATACTTGCCTTGGGGAGTAAGAGGATTTACACCCCCAAGGAGTAGTATCTCTAGCTCTTTGTTTACTTGAATCCATTAACCCAATTGTTTGAAGGCATTATTCATTTACTTGTTTCATTGGAGAAATAAATTGCTACCTTGGTAAACGTGAAAATTTCAAGTTTTAAAGTTCTCTCTTTGGGAAAGTGTTCGTTGAGACTTTGGCTCCCTTGCCTCATTAAGGCATCCACTTTCAACCAAAACTTCTTGATGTTGTTACAAAACTAACCTACAGCCATTAGGGCTACAGAAAACTAACTTTCTAACACTTAATAACTCCTAAACTAACCCTAGGACTTAGCCCTAACTTTACCCTAACCCTCTACTAGGCCTAGTGCACCTATTGGGCTAGTTAGAGGTGGTTTCTTGTGGCTGATGTTTTTGTTGTTATGCTTGGTTTTCTACAGCCATAAGGTTGATAAATTCACTACAACAACCTTTTGTTTCAGGCTTGCTTTTTGTGTTAAAATTATTGCTTAATCATTGGTGAGTTGATCTAGCTTTCACTAGCTGGCCTCTTATGTATTTTATCATATGCTTAACACTTATATTGCAGCCTTTGTTATCTTTATTTATTCATTACCGGATTTAGCACCACAAGTTGATTGCATTTTGTCCACTTGACGGTGCTAAATTTGGCGCTAAGAGCTGAATAGTAAAGGAAAACAAAAATAAATAATAGACTAGACTCTTTGTAAACCATATAATCAATTGGGGTTCTATAAACCATGTAATCAATCGGGGTTCAAGATCAATGCTCATTGCATTCATACTTGGTAATTAAGGAAATTAAGCATAGAATGACAAACAAATGTCACAATAACCTCAATGATCATTAAAATACTCAAATGTTTCATGTGAAGGTCTAGTTGTAGGGAAAAAATATTAAATGTTTATATATAATGGGATAAATAAAATCCAATATAGAGGCCCATCGTTACCCCCTAGCTAGAGGTTTTGCATGCCCATGTGTAACAAAACAATCCTTCAAAATGTGATCCTTGCCTTGCTCAATCCTAAAGGCTTAGTGGTTTTAGACATCACCTAAAGGGTGTTATTCAACTATTTATTCTTATATCTTTGTGCCTCGACAACCCTTTTCTCCTCATTTTTTACCTAGGAGAAAAATGCCCTGATTTGGATATCCCCCACACAGGGATTAGGGGACCATTTGCAAGGGTGAGGCGTCACAAAATTGTGGAGATACAACTCATAGAGATTATTTTTATCTTCTTCATTGCATCATTGATATGCCTATGTGAACTCTTTTTTAGTGTCCAACTCATGAGGGAGGCTCTTGGAAATTTGTCCCAGTTGATGCTTGAGCCTTTGCTCTTTGAAAAAAAAAGGTGTGTGTTCTTGCAGGAGGCCTTCAAGAGAGCATGTCCTTTTCCAATTCAATGGTATTATGGGAAACTTCTTCTAGTTCCTCAAATTTCTCCACTTTATCTTCAACCTCCCTTCTTTATTTTTCCAATGTTGTTTTTAAATCCTTGTTCTCATTCTCTAGTTGTTTCCTATCCTCCAAATGTTACATTTTAAAGATTTATAACTTTTCCTATAAGTCCACAATATGCCTCCCAGTTGTGGTTGGAGTTTACCATAGTTGTAATTTCTAACTTCCTTTTGTCTTCTGCCACTATCTTTGACGCAGACTTGCACCCGCAGGCACGCTCGCTCATAAGATCTTCTCTTCCTTTCGACCCGAAGAACTGAAACGTCCTTCTATTTCCCTATCGGGAAACCCACACCCACAGAACTCTTCACACGATCCCCTCTCGTTACTTATCGAAGGATCGAAACTCGCGGCTTCGCGAGTTCAAAGGTCAAATGCTGTACTCTCGGATTTTCGAGACCCGATATCTCAGTCAACGCTGACCTTATCTTTGCCCTGTCAGAACTTCTCCTCTGTCACGATTTCGCCACTCACAATATCAAGCGCTCGGTTCTCCAACTCGAGAGTCCCAAAGCACCGAAACTCCAATGAGCTCACGGCTTTAACTTTTCAAATGGTCCCGTTACCTCGTTAGAACTTCGAACTTCGCGGGTTCGCGAATCCTGATGTCCAATACTCAGGACTTCTCGCTGCGAAACCCCAATGACTCACGCTGCCTGTCCACATCACCAATTCCTGTGGTCCCACACTACTTACGTAGCTGTCAAGATATCGCGTCTCACGATATCGCGATTCTCGTTGCCAAATCTTCGACTCTTCTCTCACGAAATCCCGATAGGCGATTTCGCGAATAATCCAACGGCCCTGGCTGGCTTGGATCAATGGATCTATTTGTCCTGAGCTTTGGACCCTTTGGGAATACTCGCCGTATCTCCCCTGCACCTCTCCAAGATCTAACGACTCTCGAATTATTGTGAGTTCTCCTCAGAGAATACCGACCGTCCGTTCTTCCTTATGAAATCTGCGAAACGACTAAGTGTTCCTCTCCACAGAACTCGTTCACCTGCTCGTAAAACTGTGATGCCTCTCACGAACTTTCAGTTGTGCTCCCCTGCGCTATCCTTCAACGAATTCGAAAGCCTATCTTCCTTGAGTTTTTCCCACGACTTCAAGTCCTTCAAGAAACTTCTTGCACGCACTCCTTGCAACAAACCTTCAACAACATCTAAGTGTTGAAGTTCCTCGACTCTGCGCACACCTGCAGCAGTAGTCCTTCAACTCTTTTCTCAGGTTCGCAACCCTGAGACTTTTATCCGACTGTGCACTCCTTGCATGGCTCCTTTGCCCAACTGCACCTTCTGGATGAATGGGAACAAAAGTTATCTCTATCTGAATCCTCTGTGAACACACTCCTTGCGGACACTTCAACTGCACTCCTTGCAGGAATTCTCTGGCTCAGATAGAGAAACAATTGAAACTCATTCCTTCTTCCTCTCAGACTTCAATTCAACCATGAAATCCTATACACAGCATATAAAAGAAAATGTATAACTGGAAGAAAACATTCATGAGCATATCAACATCAATACACAGAGATCAGGCACAAAACCATGAATCTGAATCAATCTCGCTTCTATTAATTCAAATGTCTGTACATGGGTGTTCTTCACACAGCTCTCTCTGCTTCTCTTGCTCAAATGCTTCTAATTCTATCTCATAATAATACAATGCTCAATGAGGGTGTCTATATCCCGTTTCCCTCTTGCGCTCTACAACTGTCTATTCTAGAATTCAATTCTATCTACTTTACATCAACTATCTTAAATGCCTCCTACCTACAAAGACGAGAGCAATCCACTCAAGGTCCATTACATTATACAAGTGCGCTCTTTCTTAATTGCTACATTTAAGATCATGCAACAACTTCATGGTGTTTTCAAAATTTGTGCTGGCTTGTCCAATTGTCCTTTCGCCTTCTGCGCTGGCTCGCTTGATGTGTTGGCGATGCTCCTGCATCATACTCCCTCGCTTGAAAATTCATGGGCTCCTGTCCATGAGCTCCTGCACAGTCTGTCCATGCTTTTGTATTTCTGCTTAAGTCTCCCAGCTGGCATATTCAACTGGATGATTCTTCCACTTGACCAGATACTCAAAGTATTGCTTACGCCTGATCCTTTTGCTCACTCTCTTGTCCAGTATGCATTCCATCTGCGGTTTCTCTGCAACTGGCATCTGCTTCGTCCACTGAATCACTGGCTACTCAGTTCCAGTCTCTACTTCCCCAACTCTGTATGGGTACAAATCCGAGATATTGAATATCGGAGATATTCCGATCCCATCGGGTAATTCAATCTCATAAGCATTGTCTCCAAATTTCTTCAAGACCTTGCATGGCCCGATTTTCTTTATTTTCAACTTATTGTATGTTCCTCTAGGGAACCTTTCCTCTCTCAGATGTGCCAGAACCAGATCACCAACTTCAAACTGAGGTTGTCTTCTATGCTGGTCAGCTCTGCGCTTGTATTCCTGGCTTGATTTCAGTAGTCGCTCCTTCACCTGGCTGTGAAGTTCTTTTATCGCGTCTACGAATTCTTCTGCATTAGCGTTGCTAGTCACAGTCTATTCTGAATCTCTCAGTTCAGAAAATCCTCTCGACTGCATACCATATACAATCTTAAATGGACTCTGGCCTGTGCTCCGATTCACTGAGTCGTTATACGCAAACTTTGCTAGTGGCAATATATTGTCCCGCTGGCTGTGGTGTTTCGTCACCAGGCTCCTCAGTAAGTCTCCCAGACTTCTGTTCACCACTTCTGTCTGTCCATCCATCTAAGGATGGTAAGCCGAACTAAATGACAAGTTTGTTCCCAGCTTCTTCCATAAGGTCCTCCAAAAATGCCCTATGAATTTTGTATCTCTGTCTGAAATGATATTTTTCGGCAACCCATGAAGTCGAACGACCTCTCTAAAAAATAGGTTAGCAATATGAGTTGCATCACTGGTCTTCTGGCATGGGATGAAGTGTGCCATTTTGGAAAATCTATCCACTACCACAAAGATTGAATCACAACCTCTTTGTGTCCTCGACAACCCCAATACAAAATCCATGCTAATCGCATCCCACAACCTCTCTGGTATGGGAAATGGTTGATAAAATCCCGCATTCTGCTTCCTTCCCTTCGAATGCTGGCAAACTCTACATCTGTCTACAAATCTCTTGACATCTGCTCGCATTCCTGGCCAAAAATATGACTCATTCAGCTTCGCAAACGTTTTGTCATGACCAAAGTGCCCTGCCAATCCTCCACTGTGTTTCTCCTTTAACAAGTTCTCCCTCATGGAGCATTTCAGAATACACAGTTGATTGCCTCTGAACAACAATCCTTCCTGGATCATATAGTCTATCCAAGGGCTTCTATCCCTGAGAACTGGATTCTCAGTTGCTTCATACGCTTCTGCAAAATCTTGATCATCTGCGTACATGTTCCTGAGATCCTCAAAACCCAATGTTTTGACTCGGAACTCCTGCAACAACAAACACTTCCTGCTCAAAGCATTAGCAACTTTGTTAGCAATACCAGAGATATGCTTAATCACAAATGTGAAATTCTGCATATACTCAACCCATTTAACATGTTTCTGATTCAACTTCTCTTGTTGAGTCACAAACTGCAGTGCATGGTTATCACTGTACAAAACAAATTCCTTCAGAATCAAGTAATGCCTCCATTTCTTCAATGCCTGTATGATAGCATAAAATTCCTTATCATATGTGGAGTACTTCAATTTCGCCTCATTCAGCTTGTCGCTGAAATATGCAATCGGCTTGTCATCTTGACTCAAGATCGCCCCAATTACAAACCCACTTGCATCGCATTTCACCTGAAATGTTTTCTGAAAATCCGGCAACACCAAAACCGGTTGTTTCGTAATCTTCCGCTTCAACAATTTGAAGCTCTTCTCAGCCTCATCAGTCTAGTGAAAAGACTTATGCCGCTTCTTCACTGTATCCATCATCGTTGCGCTAATTCCACTGAAATTCTTGATGAACTTCCGGTAGAAACTAGCCAATCCGTGAAAACTTCTCACCTCAAAGATATTCCTCGATGATGGCCAATTATTGATCACCTCCACCTTATCCGGATCCATCCTCAACTCATTCGCTGAAATAAAAAACCCCAAGTAAATGAGCTCTGTCTTCATGAATGAGGACTTCTTCATATTATTAACGGCTTCTCCGGCTGCAATTTCTGCATCACAGTAGCCAAATGCTTCAGGCGCTCCGCTGCTGTTTTACTGTAAATTAGTATGTCATCCAAATATACTATGACAAATTTCCTGATGAACTCCCTCAGGACTTCATTCATCAACCTCATGAAGGTACTCGGTGCATTCGTTAAGCCAAACGGCATAACAATCCATTCATACAACCCTTCGTTGGTTTTGAATGTTGTCTTCCACTCGTCACCTTCTCTCATGCGAATCTGGTGATATTTGCTTTTCAAATCAATTTTTGAAAAGTACTTTGCTCCGCTTAAGCAATCCATCAGATCATCCATCCTCAACAATGGAAATCTGTACTTGATGGTTATCTTGTTGATCGCCCTTGAGTCAGTACACATCCTCCAGCCTCCGTCTTTCTTCGGACTGAGTACTGTTGGAACAACACATGGACTCAAGCTCTCCCTCACTAATCCTTTGTCCAATAACTCCTAGACTTGCCTTTTAACTTCCTCATTCTCCTGCGGCGTCAATCTATACGCGACTTTGTTTGGCAAACTGGCTCCTGGTATGAGATCAATATGATGACTCACACTCCTGATCGGTGGTAATGAACGAGGTAATTCGTCCACTATGATGTCAGCGAACTCTCCCAGTAGTTCCTGAACTTCTTATGGTAAATCATCCACTCTTGTACTAGTCAGAACAATCTTCGGTTTCCTGACCACAAAGAATTGTGGATCCTCCTTCTTCTTAACCTCTGTAAGAAGTTCCTTCCCACTCATGAGAAGTACTGTGTTGCTTACTTCTGGCTTCACCTCCTTATCCTTAATTGGAAGCAACATGTGTGTCCTCCCATTCTTCTCCAGGGTATATGTGTTCATTCGCCCATCATGAATCACATTCCTGCCATATTTCCATGGTCTACCCAACAATAGATGACAAACATCCATAGGAATGACATCACATAATATCTTATCATTATATCCCCCTATCTTGAATTCAACCAAGCATTGTTTAGTGACAATTACCTGGTGTCCTTTCTGTAACCACAAAACTCTGTATGGGCTTGGATGATCAGTCGTCTCCAGCTCCAACTTCTCTTCCATCTCGATTGAAACGAGATTATCCATGCTACCACTATCCACAATGACCTTGCATACCCTGTCCTTGGTCTTGCAAGCAGTCCTGAAAAGTCTGGTCCTTTGGACTGAACTCTCCACCTCCTTCTCGGGTGTCAAAAGGACTTTTCACATCATTAGTGATCTTCCGCCTTCAGCGTCTTCTGCCTCAACATCTTGTCTCTGCGCTTCGGTGATGTGAGCTTCTCCAATGTCCTTCTTTTTCTATGGACACTCGTAAGACTTGTGCCCATTCTTTCCACATGTGAAGCATGTGATGACTCCACCTCTTCCTCTTCCTGTACCTCTAGTACGAGGAAAAGTGTTGTTGTCAGCATAGTCTCCTCTCTGCTCATTATGCCGTCCTCTCTGCTCAACATATTGCTGCCCTCGTTGTGAGGTTCCACCTCTCTCTGTACGAGCTTGAGGTTTCTTCCATTCCTCCTTGGACTTTTGATATTTGTCCTGGGCAACTGCTTTACCTTTGGGCTGACTTCTGCCTTGGCCCCTCTGACTCTGCTTTCGGCTCAGCTTCTCTTCTGCTTTCAGAGCCATCTGATAAGCATCTTCCACCGTCCGGATGGTTACCATGCTCATCTCATCCTGGATATCATATCTCAGGCCATTCATATATCTGGAAACTTTTTCATCATCGCTCTCTCGATGACCTGCCCTAATGTTCAGTCTGTAGAATTCCTTAGTGTATTCTTTCACTGTCATCAGCTTCTGTCTCAAGTTCTGCATTCTCCTGAACAAAGTAATTTGATAGTCCCTGGGGATGAATTTCGCCTTCATCTTCGCGATCATCTTGTCCCAGCTCTTAATCTTTTGCTTGCCCTGGCAGCATTTGTCATCTTGTAGCTCATCCCACCACAATGCTGCATGTCCTTTCAAGCGTGTAACAACATGCTTGACTTTCTTCTCTTCTTCGACGTCTTTGTAGTCGAAGTACGTATCTAGAGATCTAATCCAGTCTAGAAGCTCCTCTGCATCCAAGTTTCTCTCGTAAACTGGAATGTCCATCTTCGCTCTTGCACCCATCCTGGCAATAGCTTTTATCAAATGCTCGTTTGATGCATCTTCGACTGCAACTTCTTCTTCTCGTTCATCCTCAATCTCACTTTCGGAATCACTAAGATCCCCTGCACTGGTTGTGCGTTTTTGCGTTGTCTCCATGTCTTCGAGTCTTGCTCGCAGATCATGCATTTATCTCTCCATGACTGGATCTGTTACCTGCCTGCCTCTTCTTCTCAGCATTTCCCTATCCTCTGGATCGGGTGATTGTCTATCTCTCCTCGACGGCATGGTGATTTCTCTTCTTCTCTGCGACAGAAAGAAAATAATATTTCTATGCTCTGATACCAAACTAACGCAGACTCGCACCCGCAGGCATGCCCGCTCACAGGATCTTCTCTTCCTTTCGGCCTGAAGAACTGAAACGTCCTTCTATTTCCCTATCGGGAAACCTACACCCACAGAACTCTTCACGCGATCCCCTCTCGTTACTTATCGGAGGATCGGAACTCGCGGCTTCGCGAGTTCAAAGGTCGAACGCTGTACTCTCAAATTTCTGAGACCCGATATCTCAGTCAACGCTGACCTTATCTTTGCCCTGTCAGAACTTCTCCTCTGTCGCGATTTCGCCACTCGCAATATCAAGCGCTCGGTTCTCCAACTCCCGATTCCCAAAGCGCCGAAACTCTGATGAGCTCGCGGCTTTAACTTTTCAAATAGTCCCGTCACCTCGTCGGAACTTCGGACTTCGCGGGTTCATGAATCCTGATGTCCAATACTCGGGACTTCTCACTGCGAAACCCTGCTGACTCGCGCCGCCTATCCACATCACCAATTCCTGTGGTCCCACACTACTTACGTAGCTGTCGGGATATCCTGTCTCGCGATATCACGATTCCCGTTGCCAAATCTTCGACTCTTCTCTCACGAAATCCCGATAAGCGATTTCGCGAACAATCCAATGGCCTTGGATGGCTTGGATCAATGACTCTATTTGTCTTGAGATTTGGACCCTTTGGGAATACTCGCCATATCTCCCCTACACCTATCCAAGATCTAACGGCTCTCAGATTATCGCTAGTTCTCCTCGAAGAATATCGACCATCCGTTCTTCCTTATGAAATCTGTGAAACGACTAAGTGTTCCTCTCCACGGAACTCGTTCACCTGCTCGCAAACCTGCGACGCCTCTCACAAACTTTCAGTCGCGCTCCCCTGCGCTATCCTTCAACGAATTCGAAAGCCTATCTCTCCTAAGCTTTTCCCATGACTTCAAGTCCTTCAAGAAACTTCTTGCACGCACTCCTTGCGGCAAACCTTCAACAACATCTAAGTGTTGAAGTTCCTCAACTCTGCGCACACCTGCAGCAACAGTCCTTCAACTCTTTTCTCAGGTTCACAACCCTGAGACTTTTATCCGGCCTGCACACTCCTTGCACGGCTCCTGTGCCCAACTGCACCTTCTGGATGAATGGGAACAAAAGTTATCTCTATCTGAACCCTCTATCAACGCACTCCTTGCAGACACTTCAATTGCACTCCTTACAGGAATTCTTTGGCTCAGATAGAGAAACAATTGAAACTCATTCCTTCTTCCTCTCAGACTTCAATTCAACCATGAAATCCCATACACAACATATAAAAGCAAATGTATAACTGGAAGCAAACATTCATGAGCATATCAACATCAATACACAGATATCAGGCACAAAACCATGAATTTGAATCAATCTCTCTTCTATTAATTCAAGTGTCTGTACATGGGTGTTCTTCACAAAACTCTCTCTGCTTCTCTTGCTCAAATGCTTCTAATTCTATCTCATAATAATACAATGCTCAATGAGGGTGTCTATATCCCGTTTCCCTCTTGCGCTCTACAACTGTCTATTCTAGAATTCAATTCTATCTACTTTACATTAACTATCTTAAATGCCTCCTACCTACTAAGGACGAGAGAAATCCACTCAAGGTCCATTACATTATACAAGTGGGCTCTTTCTTAATTGCTACATTTAAGATCGCGCAACAACTTCAGGGTGTTTTCAAAATTTGTGCTGGCTTGTCCAGCTGTCGTTTCGCCTTCCGTGTTGGGTCGCTTGATGTGTTAGCGATGCTCCTGCATCAATCTTCCACCTTAGGGATTTTTACCTAGCTTCTTCTAATTGGACAATGGGGTCCTTTATTCTAGGCTTATTCTTCTTAGCATGAGTTCCCCATGGGATTCTCCCAAATCTTTTGTTCGGATAGAAGGTATGTCCTCCTCAATGTCTATTGTAGGTGTGTGTTCGATAATAGATAACTTGTTTGTTACTTGGGACATATTCCTTTCCCTTGTGGCTCTACCTTGTTTCCCTCCCTATGGGTTGCCTATAGTAATTTTGAGGAGACTTCTATATGGTGTGCCCATATGGACCAAACTAGTAGCAACATCCTTGTCATTCTCCTATTTTCTATTAGATACTTATTTTTCTTCCTCCTTTATGTTTGTCTTCTTGTGTGTTCTCCTCTTTTGCTCATACATGCCTTGCCTCCAATATTTGTATTCTTCCTAGATTTTATTGGGCTACCTCTTGGTTCAGTTTAGCTTGCAGGGACAATAATTCTTCTTTTCTAGTAGTTAATAACTTATCCGAGGTGATTTTGCAACTTTGTCCATCCAATGTATCATGTACAATTAGCTTGATAATCCCATGATGGGATAATGCAGCCACCTTTCCTACCTACACTTTAGAACTCATTTCTCTTAGAGACTGTAAAAAATAATAAGGAATGCTCAAGTTCTTTTCAGGTATGTTTATAGAAAATGTCTTCGATGATGTAACAATTTGAAGTGAAATGCATAGACCATGTTGTTCCTTCCGTCACAAGTTATGTATTTCATTATGTGCAAGACCACCTCATCTCTCGGTGAGGGAAAATTCTCTCTCTTAAAACCATTGTTGTTCTCTTCCATTGTTTCATAGGACCCAAGGGAGATCCCTTTTGCATATAAGGCTAGTTTCCTTTTCTCCTTTTCCCATGGAAATACCATAGGGAGTCTTGTAACTATCACCAACATAGGTTCATTGATTTGGATTTGTAAGCCCTTAACTATGGTCATGTATTCTTGTTCCTCCAAGTTTTGGAAATTATGTGCAAATTCAAGGGAAATTCCATCATCAAACCCTTGCTACCTATTGAAGTATTCCAACCAATTAGATTTTTGCAATGCTTCATTCACTTTAGGATTGTCATACAATTTAGAAGGGTTTGTAGGTTCCATTCTATTAAAGCTAGCTACCATCTTAGTATTTGATTAATCTTCTTTGCTAGATGTTGTCTTTTTACTCGGGGTCTACCCCACTCTACTTATTCTTTTGATAATATAAGTAAGAATCTTGTGCCTATTATTATTTTATCTCTGAGATTAACTCATTCCTCTATCATCAATTGTGGTGTTGGGATTTTCCTTGGTCTTTGTTTTCTTTTTACTTTTCTCCATGCAAGTCTTCCTTGTTATGCTTCTTGAGATTTTTCAACAATTCAACATTTCTCCAATATACCAAAAAATAGATTTTTGACACTTATACTTTTTACCTTGGCTTGATGTTAACTTGGGTTCTGAAAATATTTAGACTCTTCAATAGAATCAATTACTTTGCTTCAATCATCTTAGGGTGATAGGATTTGAGTTTTGGAAACTCAGAATTACACTGTTTACCTTCTCTTGACGTTAAATTTGGCTCTATCAATACTTAAAATCTTTGACAAACTCAAATTGTCCACAATCATCCCAAGGGTTTAGGCTTCGAGCTTTAGAAACTCAGGCATGCACACTAGCCATGTGGTTATTGTGCATGCCAATTTGAGTTTGCTCGATGGCCTTATACTTGCTATGATTGCATTTTTTTATTTGACATGACCTCCCCATATTTTATATTTTGATATCTGAAGTCATCATGGAAACACTAAGTTGCTCCCCCCCCCCGCCCCCCCACCACCTTAGATCTCAATGACCACATTGACACGAGTCAGGGTTGTGATAGAGTGAATTTAGGGTGATTGAGAGGTAGATTACCATGACATTTCATGCATATCTAAATCATAATTGCTCAAGAAAAAGTAGATGTGATGTACCTTGCTTTTGATGGAATTTCTAATTTGGAAGAAATTTACTTTGATGTGTGACGACTCGCATGTTACTTTGATGAATGTTGTGATCATTCACATGAGTCTTGATTGTCTTTT
>ML809190.1:155539-198026 GCA_009831015.1 Picea engelmannii
TATTTAACTAATTAAATTGAAATAAAACATATTAAATTAATAATTGTAAGCAAAATAAGAAGCATTGTTGGAAGGAAGAAAGGAAGCAACAATGGAAGCCAAATTGGAAGCCACACGAGAAGCAAAACTCAAAGCCAAACCAGAAGCAAAATGGGAAACAAACCTAGAAGAAAAACTAGATGTAAAACTGAAAGCCAAACCAGAAGACAAACTGGAAGCAAAATTGGAAGCCATATCAGAAGCAAAACTAGAAGCCAAACCAGAAGCCAAAATGGAAGGCATATCAGAAGAAAAACTGGAAGCAACATGTTGACACAAACTTTATTTTTTCTGCCCTTTAAAACTGAAGCCTCATCTTTTCCTAAGTCATGGAGCCACCCTTAGTCCAAAAAAGGAGATCAGAGTCTTCTGTTCCTTTTCGGGTTTTGAGATTCAGTTTTTCTCGAAGTATGATCTTCAACCATCCTAATTTCCCGGTGCCGAAATCCCGCAATTGTTTAACATATTAAAAAATTAAAAAGAAAGGGGGGGAAGAAATAAATGTTACATTTTCTATTTCTTTCCACAAAGTACTATTTAACCCGTAATTAATTAAACTCCTAAACGCAATCATCTTTCCCTTAATCTTTTGTGATTCGGGTTTTCTTTCTACTAAAGCGTTTTCAAACTCTCAACCTTCGAACTCCCGATCCTTGTTTTTCCGAAAAGTTAAAAAGTAATTAATCTTTAATTTTGATTAATCAAAGCATAAATACATGATTAGCGCCTAACTAATCCCATCGCAATTTTGTGATCCGAGATTTGCTCATGACATATCTCCTAACAACAGGATCCCCGAAGTTCTAAAATGTGAAATCACGTTTTCTTTAAAACAAAGTCTAAGATTAAGGATAAGTTGTTTTCAAAACATGATTAGTGATAACTAAGCTTCTTTTTGCATTGTGGGAATTGAGGGTGGCAGCGATTCTCAAAATTCCAGTTTCGAAATCGCCGATATACGACAGTATTAATAACATATAAATGGAGATATTTTTGACGTGAAAGCGTATCTCCAGGCATATCTTTCCATTAGAGCATTAATTTTTCGTCGTCTGTGTCTGTACGCTCGTTATAAAACAAATTAAGGGTTAATAAGGTCTTGTATTTCGAACTTCATTCTTATCCTTTACATTTGTAGCAAGTCGCATTTATCCAATTTTATACACGTTTCCTCTATAAACAAGTTTTTGGTCCAGTGCAAATGTCATGGAACCTAAGAAGGCACCCAAGAAAAGAGAGGAAGTTGCAAAAAGCTCGAGTCCAGATGGAGACGTTGTATCTGATACAATACCGCATGCCATCAATTCCATAAAATCCTGGAGGCAGATTTTCGAAACTTTGGATTATGAAACTAAGAATTTCCCTCATGATGCCGATAACAAACTCCGAGTTTAGAAAATAAAATTAAGAAATTCCCTAATGATTATAATGTTATGTTTTTTGCACGGAAAGTTTCTCACCAAACAGTGGACTTGAGGTACTGAGAGGTGACATGCGCAAGTATTCCTATCAAGCATCTCACAATGAAAAAGGTAATGAACAAGTAATCTTTGGACTGGCAATATAGGAGCTAATAAAGGCATGAAATCCCATTTTAAAAATTTGGGATAAAAGTCCTAAGAAATATGAGTGAATAAATCATCAATTGATTTTTGTTAAAAAAAAAAAACTCAAACAAAGAAGTTTTTGAAGTAATAAAAAAGGGGACTTAAGAAAGGTTATAAAAGCTAATTAAGAAAGTCTCTAAAAAACAGTCATATGTACAATAGTTTTTCAGTTTTTTCTAAAACAAAAAAACCCTTTACCCTCCCCTTGACGACAATAAAGTCTTTTCCCACCTGACCATGGATGACTAATCATAAAATTTCCCGAGAACAGAGGGGTCTCGCTTTGGTCACGAAAACTCTCGAACAAACTTTCAAGAAAGAGAATAGGTTGTGTTTTTAGTTCTTTGACTTTGGTTGGATCAGAAACATATCTAGATTAATCCTAACCTTATTAGTTATCCTAACAGGAATAACTGATCGATTTTGCTCAAGGAAGTTCCCTAGACTAAAGGTCAAAAAGTTTCCCTTAAGAAGTTCTCTGAAGCCCATGATTTTTGAAGGCAGGTGAGAAGATTAACCCAGAGCTATTTAAACGAGTTCACATAATTTGATTCTTTTTCAAACAGATATCTTCCCGAGTGTATTGTATGCTCATTGATTGCCCCCACTTCAAAATAAAAATAAAAATGAATACAGACAGATGGTGAAAGGAAATTCAATATCGATTGTCCCCATCTAGTTCAAAGAGATGAAGAAAGGAAATTCATTATATTGATTGCCCTCATCTTGGCATTTAAATGCTTGGAAACAATGAAGTGGTGAAAGGAAATTCAACGTGGGAAGTCAGATAACTTCATCGGGGTACTGAACAGGCTCGCTGGCAGTGAAGCAATATCCTCATATCTAATAAAAGCTGTTATACATGGGTTACAAGATGCTCTGGTAATTTCTCTTGTTTTCGGCTGGATTTTATCATAGGTTTCTGGGATATCCTTACCAGACACAACACAAACACTTACCTTGATGCAAACAGAATCACGTAAAACCTGATAGGATGGTTGATTTGGTTTTGATTATCTTACATAGATTTGAGGTTAGTTTCAGGAGAAGAAGTTTATTGAAAACACGCTCAAGATAGTCAGAATTTTTGTTTTTGAAGAGTTTTTCAAGGTTAACGTTGAGACCCTAATCTTGTTCAGTTTTTCTCCAAATCTATTTCACATAGCCGAATTATTGACTCCATTACCCAACGAAGGCACTTGGTCTACATGTTCTTCTCATCCCACAAGGAGACGAGATCCCTAGATGGAGCCTAATGTTGACAGAAAGTTTAATTTTTCTGCCCTTTAAAACTGAAGCCTCATCTTTTCCTAAGTCATGGAGCTGCCCTTAGTCCAAAAAAGGGGGCCAGAGTTGTCCGTTCCTTTTCGGGTTTCGAGATTCGATTTTTCTCGAGGTATGATCTTCAACCATCCTAATTTCCTGGTGTCGAAATCCCGAAACCGTTTAACATATTAAAAAAATAAAAAGAAAGGGGGGGAAGAAATAAATGTTACACTTTCCATCGCTTTCCACAAAGTACTCTTTAATCCATAATTAATTAAACTCGTAAACACAATCATCTTTCCCTTAATCTTTCGCGATTCGGGTTTTCTTTCTACTAAAACGTTTTCGAACTCTCAACCTTCGAACTCCCAATCCTCGTTTTTCCGAAAAGTTAAAAAAGTAATTAATCATTAATCTCGATTAATCAAAGCATAAATATGTGATTAGCGCCTCACTAATCCCATCGCAATTTCGTGATCCGGGGTTTGCTCATAACATATCTCCTGATAATAGGATCCCCGAAGTTCTGAAATGCGAAATCATGTTTTCTTTAAAACAAAGTCTAAGATTAAGGATAAGTTGTTTTCAAAACATGATTAGTGATAACTAAGCTGCTTTTTGCATTTCGGGAATTGAGGGAGGCAACGATTCTCGAAATTCCAGTTTCGAAATTGCCGATATACGACAGTATTAATAACAGATAAATGGAGATATTTTTGACACGAAAGCGTATCTCCAGGCATATCTTTCCATTAAAGCATTAATTTTTCGTCGTCTATGTCTGTACGCTCTTTATAACATAAATTAAGGGTCAATAAGGTCTTGTATTTCGAACTTCATTCTTATCCTTTACATCTGTAGCAAGTTGCATTTATCCAGTTTTATACACGTTTCCTCTGTAAACAAGTTTATGGTCTAGTGCAAATATCATGGCACCTAAGAAGGCACCCAAGAAAAGCAAGGAAGTTGCAGAAAGCTCGAGTCCAGATGAAGACATTATATCTGATACAATACCGCATGCAATCGATTCCATAAAATCCTGGAGGCAGATTTTCAAAACTCTGGATTATGAAATTAATAATTTCCCTCATGACGTTGACAACAAACTTCGAGATATAGCGGAGTCTGAGCTTCACAAAGTGGCTACATGGCCGCGACTCATGACTTATAACAACATGATTAGTTGGGCCTTAGAGAGAACATACGTGCAGACGAGAAGCATTCTGAACAATCGAGGGGTCGTCATTGGCTCTTTCAGACCATAACATATACAAGTAATGTATAAACTATCTCCCAGTCCCAAGTATATTTATAATAAAGATTTTGTGAGTGATTTTCAAAGGAAAGAATGTTTTGAGTCAGACCAAACATGTCCTGGCATAATCAAAGACTACTGGAGAAACAAAGCAAAATTTAGGGCCGACACCCATGGTATCTACACCACAGCCTCATTGAATGAGTATATGGTCTATGTGGTGATGATGTTATGTAGACTTTTCGGGAAGAAAAGTCCTACTCATTTCCCTGCAGAATGGGTACCTCTTTTGCACGAGGCAACAAAAGGTTACATCTTCAATTGGGATAACATTTTATTCGATAACACAGCGAAGGAGGTCACGGAATATCATACTGCAAGATCAAAAGGTCGACTAGTAGCCTTTTATATGTCTGCATACATCATGGATGCTATATGATTCTCAACTCCTTTCCCTTTGATGAATTGGAGTTGGAATTCGACTTACCCGGAACCTATTCATGAATATCATTCTAAACTTTGGGAAGAAAATTCCAAGGAATCATTCTATGAAATCTGTCATTTCATGGTAATACCACTACATCAAACACTGTACAACTATACACATCCCCGCATTTCAGAGTTGGTCATAGGAAGCCTCAAGGCAGTTGCTGACTGGTTTATATAGGAGAATTTCTCCTACATCAGAGTTTTTGGATATTCAATCCCTCCACATGCACTCCCAAAATTCCTCCCTGACAGACTAGTGTGCAGGGAGGTAGCTCATCAAATAGTAACAGGTGGAATTGGGATATAATTAAAAATGGCTCAAAAGAAGTCTTGCCCAGTTTTTCCCGTCCAGATTGAGAAATTTTCATTACTCAACTTGGGTCATTCCAAAATTGAAGCGACAGCACTGGAGGAGGTCAAATTGGTAGATCTCGAGCACAGGAAGCACGATCCTTACCAGTTAGTGGGAAAACACATGGCCCACTATAATATGAAGGCTTATGAACATGAGAAGTCCCCTTGTGATGACCTGTTAAAGTGAGTAGGACCTATGAGGAGGTGTTAGAGATGGTACAAACACTGCCGTCCGACTTGCAAACTAGTTTTCAGACCTTCCAGAAGCATAGACGGAGTGGTCTACCCAAAGTACTGCAAGGAGAAGCAATCACCCTTCCTCAGGAGCAAGAGGATACTCTTCGAGGCCCTGGACAAGAAACACAGGATAAACTCAACCCCGAGGAAATTCCATAGGAGACTAAAATGTCTTCACAAAATGAAGAGGCCTTACAGACATAAAATCTAGAGACGAAAACAAAGAGGAGGTCCGGGACACCTCTCGAGTCCAGTAAGTCCCCCTTCATCACTTGTTGTTGATGTCAATATACCTAAGGCCATAGGAGAAACAAGATCTATAGATCTAGGAAGTCCCATAGCTTCCTTAACCCCTTTACAATCCACCTTTGGACTCCCACATATGGGAGCCATATATGTTGGTGATCTCACCCCTATCTCTAGAGATGAGATCCCTCCTTCTGATAATTTTTTCAGCAAAAGGAGGAAGGTTGTTCTAAAACAAGAGATGTATATGAGAGAGGGGGGTATGGTGAAGAAGCATAGGGTCTTTGTAGATGGCCAAAATTTGGAGGAGGAGGATTTCGCTACAGAGGTAGCAGGCTCCATGGGAGCCATGGAAACAACAAACCTTTTTACTATGGAGATCATGAGAACTAGGATAAAGAAGAGTAACGACACAATAACTCAATTGCAAGACCAGTTAAAGAATGCTAAGAAAAACATTAGAGAAGAGGTGAATAAAAGCCTGGAGCAGGCCAGAGCTGTCGAAAGGCAAGAAATTCAATCACTCAAAACAAGCCTGGATGAAATGAACCAGAGGATACAAGCAAGTCAGGTGCAACTTACTCAGCAAAAGGAGCTTGTAAAGCAGCTACAAGCTAAGTTAAATTTGACAGAATACTGGGTTGTAGACTTAAAGTCTTTCCAGACCCTCTCGCTGGAAGCACATACAAAGATAAAAGCCGAGCAACAAAAATTGATCTCCAAAATATAGATCATCCATAATTACTTTAAGAAGGTAAGAAAATCCCTTGATAACATTATTTTACTAGAAAAGGAGGCTAAAGCAACAAGGAATACCTTTCAGAAAGCAGTTGCATGTTCAGGAAACAAGGATATGTCAAAAAATCTAAAGCTTTCTGTCACAGGACAGATAAGAGGAGAGATCATGCTCAAGGTATGGGAAACAAACATATCAGAAAACAAGAAGATAGTTAAAGAAATCAAAGACGACTGTGAGGGAATCGTTGATTCTTTGGATAAGCAAATGTTAGGTATTGAAAGAAATGATTTCTTTGAGCCACTGGGGTAGATAAACATTGTGAAACAATAGTTGAACTGAAAAGAGGGCTTGAAGGAGATTCAGGCGGAAATTTCACAGTTGAAGGAAATCGATGCCAACCTAATAGACAGATGGCTAGTACAACGTAATTTAAAGTTGCAAGTGATCAAGTTTGTTGATAAAGGTTTTGAAGACCAGTTTTGAAAGGTCCAAAGAAAGTTTTATCTATTTGAAACTAAGGATCTTCCTACACCTCCTATAAATTTTGTTCATTTTCTTGAGAAATGTATTGAATGTATAGCATCAAAGGAGGGAGAGACTTCAACTAAACAATGAAGTATCGTTTGAAAGATTATACTATTGAAATGATAGACCAACAAAAGTTAATCATGCAACGGTTAAGGTTGAAGTTTTATAACTATTTTTCTCCTAAAAAGTAGGAAATTACTAATCATCAAGTATTGATGACCTTGTATAAATACAAGGGGAGAGGACTAAAGTAAGGCTTTTTTTTCTTTCTCTAAAAAGAGGACATTGTGACGAAGTAATTTCAAAGAGACTCTGAATTAATAGAAATGCAGATTGAAGATTCCATATTTTGTCAAGTCTGAGTTATGTGTTCCCATGTCTTCTCATCTTTCTTTCATATATTTTATTGATGAATGCTTGGCTACAATTTAGTACAACCTCTACTGTGGAAATTATTATTCTTGTTTTTTAAATCATTTACAATTTTTCCTCTGTATCGGTTATCAACATATACAAGACCTGAAAATGTTTAGATTTCAATATCATATGCTTCATTAATATTTTCCTTGTTTCATAGTCTTCTATTACAACGTGAGATTCCTCTTAAATTGATGCCTCACCTTGTTAATAATTTTATGTTTTTCCTCATATCATGCATGTTTCCTTTCCTTTAAAATTTAACTCAAATACAAGAAATGACATTTAATTTAGTCATCTTATTAATTCATGTTTTGAAATCATTCTCTTTACATTGTGAAATAGAGATAACAAAGCCAAAAAAAAAAAAAAACACAGAATTATATCTCCTTTACCTTTATCCTTCATGACAGTACCAGTTTCAAGGTAGCCTAACATCGAACCCGGTCTTTCAGATCAAACCAACATCGCTCTAAATTTATTTAACACTATCTTGCAAACAACAAATAACCAGGTTGAGTTAGAACATTCATGGGCAACAATTGAGAGAGATATCAGCATTCAGGAAAACTGGGAATTACGACAGAGACAGTTGATAAACCAACTATAGTACTCACCTTTTAATCATTGATTTTTTCTGTCCTCAACTTTCCTCTATCTTTTCAGATGCCTTGACAATATACTTTAGAGCCTTAAAGTATAAACTAAGGAACAAAACAACACATGGTGTTATTCCTGGCGCCAAACTGGAAGCAAAATTAAAAGCCATATTAGAAGCAAAATGTGATGCCAAAACATACGCAAAAATGGAAGAAAAATTGGAAGGCATATCATAAGAAAAATTGGAAGAAACACTTGGTGCTATACCTGGCACTAATCCTATCCCTGTTCCTGGCACTATACCTGGCATTAATCCCGACGTTATTCCTGGCACTAATCCTGGCGTTGTTTTTGGTGCTAAACCTGGCACTATTCCTAGCACTAATCCTGGTGCTATTCTTAGCACTAATCCTGGCGTTGTTCCTGGTGCTAAACCTGGCACTATTCCTGGGGCTAAACCTTGCGTTATATCTGGCACTAGTTTTCTGGCTCTAAATCTGGCGCTAGTTTTATGTCTCTAAATCTGGCGCAATCATAAAAAGTCCATATTGTGCTAGAAAAGGTGTATCATTCATTGAGTAAAATACACTAAATTTTGGAAATATTTTAAGCACTAGTTGCCTCTTTTGTTGTTGTGCTTGTTAACGGAGTTCAACAAGATTGCCTACGTCTTCGAGCCTTTGTATCAGTGGGCGACGCTTTCTTTTTTCTCTTCAATGCTTCAAAATTACATAAAAAAATGTCAAAAGGATTAGAAACTAGTCTGGTTGTGTTCTTCTCAACCTCAAGAATCCAATACAACTGACGAAACTGAAAACGGTTGAGCGTAGCTCCCGGAATTGGCCTGCAAAGTTCCCCTCCTCAATGGCTTCCCTACCTAAAAATGGCTTTGGCTTTCAAATTCCTCAGTATTTCTCATGTTATGTACCTCTCTTAATGATGCTAAGAACCCTTGTTTTATATATATTTGGATTTGGCATCAATCTGCCAACTTCCTCCCAATATCTGGTCTCAAATCGGGCTCTAGATCTCCCAATAATGGCTAAAATCCATTAAAAACAGCTAAAATAACCCAAAAATACATATTATAAGGTGGAAAACCCTCAAATTGGGAAAATTCAGGGCACAACCCCCTATTCCCTGGATCCTGGCCATATGGGGCAGGTACATGTTCCCACAGGCTAGAAATTGGTGTGTTGCCCCCCCGGTCTTGGCTCCTGGTCCTGTGGTTATGGCCCATGTGGCCACGACCCTACACTCCATGCGCTCCACATAACCGTTGCTAGCTCTTGAGTCTGTAGCCCCCGGTCGATCGAGGCTAGCCCTTAGCAACCAGGGCTTATCCCTTAACATGCACCAGCGCAAACTCATACATATATTTTTCCATTTAGTTAACAAGCCACACATATAGCGCAACCGGTTATCCCAGAGAGTTAGTCCATTGTCGCCCACAGAGGTCGGGGTTTCGAAACTATCGGAGGCTATAAAGAAATTTTGAACTAACCAATATTGGAAAAATCTAGGGTTCCATGTTGCGCCCTTTGATTGTGCCACGTGTCACCCTATGATTGGACTGTACCACATGCAGTCAACATGGACAATTAGCTGCCACATCACTGTCGTATAGCCCAGTCACCTGTCCAGTCAGCTGCCACATCAACATCTGTACACCCCAGTCACCCTACCATGTCATCTTCCATATAGCCCAGCCACCTTGCCACATCGGATTTCGTACATCCCAACTGTTGTCTGTACTGCCATGTGTCAGCCTTCCATTGGGTCATGTCATGTACAGATTGCCATGTGTCAAATCCGTACAGGTGCCAACTTAGCGAAAATGAAAAATTTGAGTGACACGTGTCACCTCCTAGTGATGCCATGTCACCATGATGACATCATGCTGACGTCACTTGTCGTACTGCTGATGTCATTAGTACAACCTGTTGACTTTTTGCCTATTTGGGAAATCAGTCAAAACGTGATATCTTTCGCATACGACATCCATTTTCAAAACAAAATTTATATGACCGGAATCAGCGCAACGAGCCATACACAATGGTGTTGGTTTTGTCTAATTCCGAGAACTTTGATTTTTAGGCCTTCCTGGATCCATTTTGGATCACTGCCCACCAAATTGGGTATCAAAGACTCTGAACGACATCTAGTGCTCAAATACCGTGGTTGTCTGCATAGATACATTCAAACAAAAATGATTTTTTTGTACATCACATCATTAGGTGTGGCTTATAGATATGTTGTCAAGATCGAGCATAAATTTAAGTAGAAGAGGCGAGAGTTTGGATCAACAAACTACTCACAACTAAAGTAGGGAAATGGCGGCCCCAACCCACAAAATAAGGGACAGAGAAAATATGACCACTCTCAGGTCAACTAGTCTAAGTCACAACCCAAGAAGAGTAATGAGAATTTGAAGAAGGACATGGGAAAGTGGTGTGAATACTATAAAATCCCTTGGCACAACATTGAAGAATGTTGCTCTAAGTAGTCACTAGTGATCGAGCTGAAAGCTTCTAAGTTAGAGGCAGATTTTGACTCTTAATCAAATCCAAAAGGAGGGAAGCAGATTATCGATGTCGAACCCAATGCCACTATCCCTGCCAACAAAGTCCAGCCAAGCGAACCAGAAGAACCAGAGGAAGGGGAACACCTCTTTCACTCACAAATGTGGGTAAAGGGGGCTCCACTACATTTCATTGTCGATAGTCACAGTTAGAAGAACCTGATCTCAGCAGAGGTTGTTAAGAAGTTGGACTTGTCGATGACACCGCACGTGCATCCCTACACCATCGAATTTCTTTGCTTAGGAAGAGAACTCCACATTAGCCAACACTGTCGTATGCCCTACGACATCAAGCCCTTCAAAGATGAGGTATTGTGTGATATTTCTCCCCTTGAAGTTTGTGATGTTCTTTTAGGACAACCATATTTGTGGAAGTGACATGTTGCGTATGAGTCTAGACCCCACAATGTTATTATTACTTTGGGTAGACAATTGTATAGGATATCAGAGGTAGCGCCACCTACCATTATTTCTTTAATCTCTGCTAAGAAATGCAGCAAGGTCATTTCATAGACCAGGAAGTTTATCTTCTTTGTGATCTGTGCTTACAATAAGTATAAGGTCACCGCCACATCCGTGATCTCTACAGAACCTATCTTCGTAGTAGAAGCAAGTGGACAGGATCGTGGAAGAGTACAAAGACATATTCTCCTCACCCACCAGGGTACCGAGGCACTTCCAGGTCAAGCATCCAATTGATCTGACCCCTAGTGCACCTCTGCCTAATGGACCAGTCTATCGTCGCTAGTTGATGGAAAATAATGAAATCAACCATCATATCCAAGATTTGCTTCAAAAGGGGCACATTAGGCCCAACTCTTCCCCTTGCTTAAGCTCGATTGTACTGGTGCAAAAGAAAGACGAGACCTAGTGGATCTGCATTGATTACAGAGTATTAAACACAATCACAGTCAAAAACCAAAACCCAATTACTCGAATTGTTGAATTTCTCGACCAATGCAAGGGGGCAAATTTCTTAAGAAAGATTGACCTAAAGTCTGGCTACCACCAGGTTCCCATCGAACCGACTGATGTATGGAAGACAACTTTCAAATCTAAAGAAGGTCTCTTCGAATGGCTGGTCATGCCCTCTGGCTTAACAAATGCACCAACAAATTTAATGAGGTTGATGGATGATGTATTGAGACCCTTCACCAACTCATTTGTGGTGATATATTTGGATGTCATCCCCATATTCAAGAGAACTTGAGAGGAGCACATGCATCATATTCAACAGGTTTTGAGCACTCTGCGACAGCACAAGCTATATGCTAGTTTGAAAAAATGCTCATTTGGCATGAACAAGGTCCAATACTTGGGCCACATTGTTGATTAGCATGGGGTACATGTGGATCCAGCTAAGATCCAAGTCATCAGTGACTGGCCAGCCCCAACGACACTAACCGAGCTTCAGATCTTCTTGGGACTTACTAAGTTCTACCAATGGTTCATGTTGGGATTCTCCCATATTGCATGGGCCCTCAACCAAGTGACCAAGGGTGGTGGAATGGAAAAGTTCACATGGGGGAAGGCACAACAATGAACATTTGATGATCTGAAACATTACTTGTGCTCAGCTCCAATACTCTCCTTACCTGATCCGTAAAAAAACATTTGCAATTGAGACTAATGTGTCCCACTATGTTGTAGGCCAGTTCTCACTCAACACAGTCATCCCATAGAATACCATAGTGAGACACTCTTGTATACAGTCCGAAAATACCCCACATATGACAAGGAAATATATTCCATTTTGTAAGCCTGTCGCCAATGGAAACATTACATTCTGGGAAAGGAGACAATCATCCACTCTAATCACAAGCCTCTATAGTTCATACAGACATAAGGGAAGTTGCAAAACGACCATCATCAAAAGTGGTCCACATACCTGCAACAGTTCCATCTCAACATCAAGTATAAAATAGGGAGCACAAATCGTGTCGCTGACTGCCTCAGTTGACCTCCCGTGGCTGCACTCATCACCGTGCTCCATTTTTGTGGGCACGAGGCATTTGAGTGGCCCCAACTTTCTGAGCGATATACTGACTTCACCACCACCTATTAGATCTTGGGTAGAGGCATGAAAGTCACTGATTTTCGCATTCGGGATGGACTATTATGCCATCTGGGCCACCTGAGTGTTCCTGAAAGTGAGCGTGCAAAGATGATTTGGGAGACTCACTACAATCGGATGGCATGACATTTTGGCATGGAGGAAACTATGGTCATTCTCCATAAACATTTTTATTGGCCAAAACTTTGACAGGTCGTCAACAAGCATCACAATGACATATATTGCTAAGCTCTTCTTCAAACGAGTGTGGGTCCATTTTGGGATACCACAGACCATCGTCTCTGATCGGGAACAAAGGTTCTTCAACACATCTTGGTCGAGTCTCTAGTCACTATTGGGCACTAAGCTCACTAAATCCATTTCCTTCCACCCTCAAACCGATGGCCAAACAAAGGTCATCAATTAGATGATTGTGCACATCCTACGCATGTATGACTCTAAGCATCCATAGCTCCACCGACCATAACCCATTTCAGGTGGGGCTAGGATTCCAACCCCTGGGTCCCATTTATGTTGCACTACCTCTTGCAACCACACAAACACAATCTTCCCATGTTCAGTCTGAGGTCGACAAAGCCACCAGATTCATTGAGCGGATTCAACATATCTGCTAATAGGTCCATGAGATCTTGTAGAAAGCCAATGTTAAGTACAAGCAACGCGATGATCAACATTGGGTACTACACAAGTTTTAGGTGGGAGACAAGGTCTGGTTACATTTGCAGAAAGAATGCCTTACATGGCCCCATCACAAGCTCTATCCACTTCACTATGGGCCTTACACTATAACCAAGGTTGTGGGTGAAAATGATTTTGAGCTGAACACTCCCCCCTTCCTTGGCTTGCACCCAATGCTCGATGTGGAATTCCTCTGGCCATATTTTTCACCATTATTGGACACCTTGGAGATCGTAAAACAATTGGCACCAACAGAGATCAACCCTAACTGCATAGAACAAGAATCCAATAATCAGATAGTGGACACATAGGTCAAGGGCACTCGCCAGCAGAGGATCCAACTTTTTCGGGTTGTCAAGGCAAGGCAGCTCCTGCACCAAGGCAAGTGGCTCACCCGGGGCCAAATTCAATAGAAATTTCCTCACCTAATGGGGGAACACAATGAAATGGAGACCATTGCTTCCTAAGGGGGGACGAACGATTTAGGTGGATATTGGTGGCCACCCACCTGTCCCAACTAGCTCCTCTTGACAGTTTTTAGTTCAACATGTTTCTCTGTAATGATGAAATTTCTTTATGATTGCGGGTTCTACACTTTCAGGGAAATCTTGATGCCCTATACAACATCCAGGTGGATATTGGTGGCCGCCCACCTATTCCAACTTGCTTATTTTGAAAATTTTCATATCAGTGCATCTTTCTGTACTTCTAGGGCTATTTTGGGGCCCTAAAAAGTGTTGTTTTTGGCTTTCCAGAGTCAAAATGCAAAAATATTTAGATTTGACAACATAATGTGTAGTTCTCGAAAATACCTTTCCAATGGGCTATCACACGCCTAAAACAAAGGTCGTATGCAAAAGTTACGACCCCAGGAATTTCAGGTACCAACTTACCCATCAAGGCCCACATAACATTTGGCATTTCATCTCCTAGGGTTATGTTTTTGGATGTCTAGGGTTTTGGCATCCATGAGTAATGTTAAAAAGGCCTCTAGAGCCTCATTGTAATTATTCTTCTTAGACAGATGCGTGTAGCAACCACATCTCTTCTTAGAGATAGCTACCACCATTTGAGCAAGTCATTTTCAGTTCTGCAGTTTTACAGTTTCAAACTATTTTGTTTATTCAATAGAAGTTATTGTTCACTCAATATCTATTGTTGTTCTCCATATCTCCGTGTTATTGCATTCAGTCTGTTATTCATTTTGTTGCACTCATAAATCCAGATCGTGAATTTTATCCTTGTAGAAGGATAGCAGTTCACTTAGGAATCTCTGAATTATGACGTTCTCATCTCTTATGAAGCTCACATACCTGAGAAGTTCCAAGAAATTTCTCTCATATTCATCCATGTTCATGTTATCAAGTTTGATTTCAAGAAACTCTTGCATCTTCTTGTCATAATATTCTTGTGACTAGTACTGCTACTCAAAATATTTATTGAATTGCTTCCGAGAAATTCTTTTCTCATCAAGGTGTTTAAGCCTATCCCACCACATAGATTCATTTCCTTGAAGATGGCAGGCTGTGATTTTGGCTTCTACATTGGATGAGTAGTCATGCAATTGGAAATATTTCATCATTCTGAACAACCATGCTTCCATATCTTCTCCTTTCTTGTTTTCTTGATTAAATGATAGTAGCTTGATTTTCCTCAACTCCCCTTGCAAGCTATTTGATCCATGTCTCCTTCTATGATGTATAACAAAAGACATACTTGGGATGCTTGTTGGCCTTGAATGTGCATATTCTCTTATGGTTGAGTTCCTTGGGGAATGATGACGTTGATGCATGCAACCACTCCTTGACCGTCTAGACCCTCCATGATCATCCCTCCTATCATGAGATTTAGATACTTCTACTTGCCTTGCACTAGATTCCTACTTTGTTCCCAAATATTTTTCAACTTGGTTTTGTAACATATTCATGCTTTGTAACATCTACTACTAAGATTTCATGATATTTTCATTATCAGCCCTATAGCTCTGCACTTCTCTTTGCAGGATTCTTATAGTTACAAGCTTCTGCCCACCTTTTTTTCCATCAGACTCTTTCTCAACATTTCCCATGCTAGCATGCAAACCTATGATATCTTCTTCATGGATGTAAGACCCTTGAGCATCCTCCATATCTCTAGTTTTCATATAAGAACTAAAGTATGCTTTCCTGTATCTCTAATTCTGCAAGAATGTGCATGCAATAATTGTTGTTAGAATTAAGCATATTGTAAAATATTTATTAATTAGATTACATGTTATTATTCACATCAATTTATGAAGAACATAATGCACCAAGTCAAAATATGATGCTTTGAATACATTCTTCTTCTAAACATCTTTTCAATGACTTAACTCTTGCCTCATTCTCACTTCTGAGTGAAAAGTTACAACATTCACAAGTTGTAATTTTCCACTCACTTACTGTTACAAAATCCCTTTATTACTTTATGAGAAATTTTAGTGCCCAACTGAAAATTTTGGGTGGATGGATGTCTTCTTCTCTTTGAGACCTTTCTAGTGACTATTTGTTTTTCTCAAGTTAGAGCTTCGAGCTGAGAGTTATGGTCCGAAGAAGTTTTGATTGATTTTCCGAATTTATCCCTG
Source organism: Picea engelmannii (assembly GCA_009831015.1). Lineage (NCBI taxonomy): Eukaryota > Viridiplantae > Streptophyta > Pinopsida > Pinales > Pinaceae > Picea > Picea engelmannii. Next base: position 171,252 of record ML809190.1, read on the forward strand.
TATTCTACAAATGTCTTATTTCTCTTCCTACACATTTTTACATACCTATATTCCAAATCTAGCTCCATGGATATCTTCTATGTATCATAAGCTCTATGTAGACTCATCTTGTGCCTAAAATGGACTTCTGAGCTCTATGTAGACTCCTCTTGCTCCAGGGCTGTCAAGCTTAATGATCTCAAACATTTGGTGGGCTTGCAACTCTACTATTTTTAAAGATAAATGGGTGTCACCTAAAATTACAATGTCTCTAACTCTTAGCCAGGTAGCCAAATTTAAAGAAGACCCAAAAGGTCAAAATCCACACAACCCAATTCTTCCTTCCCTAGATTATGAAATCCCATGGGGATACTTTGATGGGGCCAGTCAAGAACATTCATCGTCATTTGGAGTTGGAGTTGTTTTATATATCTATCAAAATCATTACATTTATATCATATATGCTCCATGAGGTGGAATAAACAACAAAGTTGAGCTCATTGCTTTATAGACCCTTCTAGAGACAACAACAAAAAAGGACATCAGTGACATTGGACAACAAGAAAGTTTCATTGTGATTTTGTTGATATTTGTTCTCTCTTAATCTATTCTTTAACATCTCACAATTCACTTATGAAGAATGGATTAAGCAAGTTTATGTTCATAAGTCTAAGAGTTTAGTTAAGAGAAGCAATTCACATAACATTGCCAGATGCACCGTCAAAATTAAAGATCTTGGAAACTGAAAAAGATTTGCTATAAATGAAAGACAAATGGTTAGATTGGTAACTTAAGATTTTCAGATCAACTAAAGTCTTGGCTATGCAACGATGCATTTTTTTTTTAAATCCCTCTCTCTCACTGTAGCTTGGGATATCTATATTTCTAGAAATCATTATATTTTTTAGGACAAGGACCCCTCACTTCTGTAATGTGCTCTTCAAAGCTTATCTATTTGATCAAATTTTCCACAAAGCTCACAAAACTCTTCTCCAAGCATTCACCAGGAAACTCAAATCCAAAAAGTTATGGCATGGGATTTTTTATTGGACTTCCCAAAGAGACCCCCCTAGCGGAAGGGAAAGTGGCATTATGCACCTCTCAAATGACCAGACCATTTCCTTCTGAGTTGGCATTGTGAACGAGACAAACAACTTTTGTGAGCTCACGACTCTTAATCTTACCCTAGATTTACCCCATGAAAAAGTCCTTAATCATCTGCATATTTATGGAGATTCCTTGCTTGTTATAAATTGGATGAAAGGGGATTTCATGTTGCGGAACTACACTCTTCTCCCATTATTCCAGGATACTAAAAACATGATGAAGGACTTCTCTCACATCAATTTTGATCATGTTTACCAAAATATGAATCAAGAAGTAGACAACCTCTCAAAAGTTGGTTTGGCATTAGATCAAGGCACATGGAAAATCATTGAAGAAACCCAGTTTGTCCACACCAAGTTTCTTCATTGATCACGGATCCAATAATGAATAGACATAAATCACTTTAAGATACTTTGTTGAATTGATAATGCCTTCTAAAGACTTGAACAAAACTAAAGTCCTTATTCTGATGTACATTTTCAACTCTTTAGTAGTGCTAACAACTTAACCTTTTTGTTAGTTGTAGTTAGTTTTACCCCCAAAAATTGTATGTGTGATACCCCAAATTATTGATGCAACATCAAGACCAATTTAAGAGCCATCAATTCACAATAGTTATTTGTCTCTTGACCAATTCCTTCTTTGAAAGAAATGTTGTGTTTTGTAGATATATGTATCTCTGTGTGTGTTGTGTGTACGTATACATACATACATATATAATAGAGTACAATAGTAAAATCCTTAGTATCACACTAGTAATTTCCCTTGAAGGTGAGAGGCATCTAGATAGAGTGGTTATTGTAAGAAGAACATATATATATTTTTGAAAATACACCTTATATTAACACACACACACACACACTTTTACAAAAGAGAAAACAAGGGGAAAAGGGACATTGGTAAGTAGATTGAATAAATGTTTCTTAACCCTCCTTTTTTTTAAACCACAAACTTCCTTAGTCCTTTGGAGTGTTGATCATGTTATCCCCATTTTGTGGGATAATGAAGGAGATTATGTCTCGAGGCCCTCAGATTACAGATATGGAGTGTTGAGAGACTACATGACCAACAATATCCATTTGCACAGATGGAGACCCTTCTCACCACCATAGAGGTCATGGATTTTCAAATGGAATCCACCACACCTACTGGCTTTTGAGATGCATTGGGCCTTGCTCCATGAGGTACAAGTAAGGTATTATGGTAAGTGTCATTTCAATATTTGAGGCATTTGACTATGTTGTATCTTAGTCTGCTTTAGATTTCATGATATATGCTTGGACATTATGTTTTCTGCCCCATTTCACCTTGGTGGTTGACATTGTGCCCTAGTAAGTGGTCTTCATTGGGAATGGGTTTGCTACTAGGAACTCCCTTGAAGAGCCATCGTACCGTTCCTGACCATACTTACCACTTTTCATCACTTAAACCCCCCATATCCTTATCTCTTGGAATTTTAGTGTTAAGCCCTAAATAGTGTCTCATTACCCCTTAATTGGGGCATATTACATTAGTAATGTTATTTTATTTATGTTGACTTTAGTCCATTAGTTGTAATTATACCTCCTAGTCTCCTATATATACCAATGAGACATTTTCATTTGGAATCATCTTGTATTTGAACATTTATGTGGGCATAAGGAGGTTGCCCCCTCAAAGAGGCTTATTATCTGAATTTATCTATTTTTCAAGGCGTTGAGTACTTATTATGAGGTTTTTCTATGCTATATTGATATTTAGTTCCTAACATATGGTATAAGAGTTCAAGGTCTTGGGGTTTCACTTCTACATCTCAAACACCTTGGAATTTTCGCTATATCGTTTTTTATACAACGATTCAGAAGGAACGAATTGGAGGATATTTAGTAGATGGATCAAGGTATGTTGGGTTAAAATTTCAGCTCTTGAGGCCTTATACTTTCAGAGATACAACCTTTGTAAGATATGGTTATGGAATCATCCTCAATTCATTCATTGCGGAATGTTCGCTATATTTTTTTTTCTGTAACGTTTCAGACCCTGAACTCCAGAGGCTATTCACAAAAATTAGTAAGGTATATGTGGTAACAATTTAAGCTTATGGGTCATCTTACATTTGTAGATACACCCTGTGGAAGATAGGGTATCTCACTAGTCCTATTGACTAGTCTCAAGAAGGTGTTCCAGGTAAAACAATCATAACTTCTTCCTAGAGCATCCAAATTGAGTGAGACTAGTCGCATTGGATAGTGGACAACTCGAAGTAGTTCTGGTACGAGTTTCATAATTTTATATCAATTATTTTGTGTGGGGCACGCTATACAAGTGAGATCTCCTGGAAAGGAAAAAAATCAACAAGTTGTGGGGAAGTTATCGTAAATTCCACTTGGCACATCCAATTTTGATTAGACCTGTGGCATTGCATAGAAGATAGATCAAAGACCTACAAAAAATAAAATTTTATACTCAGAAGGGACGAAATTTTGGAGATACAATAAAAGGAAGATTTTCTATAGCAGAACCACCTCAAAATCAAGGTTTAAAGTGATACTTGGCCAACATGCCACCAAAAAAGGGAACTTCTACACCAAATAAACCTCCAAACAATCCTACTTGGACTCTTGATGAAGGTGAATAAATGTGTAGGGACACAAATGATTTACAAAAGAAGATAGTAACAAAAGATGAACTACAAGAGATGGAAGCTAAGTTGGAGGCAATAAATACCAAGATGGATGGTTTAAAAGGGGAGATCATGGAAGGATTGAAAAATTTCCTAATAGAGAGGACACCTGAAAGTAAACATGTACCCCATGAAATTCATGATGAGGACACAAGGAAGGTGAATCAAGAATGGAAAAACTCCAACTTTGGGTTGAAGACCAACCATGTTCCTAAGATTGATATGAGGAAGTTTGATGGCAAGGACCCCATCACATGGATACTTCAGATGGAGCAATTCTTTTATCTACATAATGTGCCACATACAAAAAAGGTATGAATTGCTTCTTTATATTTAGAACCTAATCAATTTGTATGGTATCGATGGCTTTGTTCTCTCAAATCACTCGTCACTTGGACAATTTTCACGGAAGAAATGATAACACACTATGAGGATACAAGGAACAATACCTTCTTTAGACAATTGATAAATCTCAAGCAAAAGGGGTCAATTACAGAGCACGTTGAGAACTTCCAAAGATTGAATATAAAGGTAACAAATATTCCAGATGAGCACTTGATTAATGTATTCATAGGAACTTTAAAGGATAACATTCAACATGAGGTTCTCCTTTGGGAACCCAAATCATTGGAGAATGCATTTAGGGTCGCAAGAAATGTTGAAAGTAAAAATATAGCTACGGCTACTAGAAGAACCAATCCTAAAAACGTTATTTAGGGCCTCAAAATTGCCCTGCAAGTTCATGACCTTGAAAAACCCCCAAAAATTGTAGAAAATTAATTGTTTTACTATTATAATAGATTTTTAAATCTGAGTCATTAGTCTCAGATTGGGTGAAATCTGAGTCATTGATCTGTTAATCCATCGATGATCGATTGATTGATGATTCTCTTTGACAAACCACATGCTCACAAATCTCCCCTTCACCTGACTATCGAAGAATTCTCTTGGCAAACACTTGCAACACATCTATGAACTGACTGACCCAACCTCTGACCATCAACCTCAAGAGATTTCACTTGTTTCGAATGAAACACGTTACAAATTTGGCTGATTATTGGGCAACGTGGCAACTATTGACGTGGCATGACACGTGGATGTTGAAGTGGCATGACACATAGACTCTAACATGGAATCCTGGTTGATGTGAGATGACATGTGGATGTTGATGTGGCATAACACATCTTCACCCATTTTCCTTCATCAACCATCGGTCGTTTTCCTTGGATGAATCGACACCTCACTAAATCGACCAACTCCCAACTGTCAGTCATCCACCATTGATGCTTTCTCTTGCTTGATTGAGCACTTCTTTGAATCGACTGACACCTGACCATTGACCGTTGGTGATTTTTGCTGACGACCAAATTTTTCGATCCGACCAACTTCCAACCATTGGCAATTTTCATTGGTGACCAAACAATCTGCTGATCAGGGCAACCTGATCATTGGTTGTTGACCATCGACGATTTTTCTTTGGCCAACTCCAACATTTTGAAAATTTGTGAGCAATCTCTGATTAATATCCATGATCGATCTATTATTCAAATTGATCTTGATTGCCGATCTACTCCACTTCACAAACCTTTGAATATGAATCTTGGCCATTCATTGGCCCCAACCTCCCAATAACCAAAAATGAATCAAGACCGTTGATTTGATCCATTTTCAAAATGATCGAGAATGAATCTTGACCTTCAATTTGATCCTTTTTCGAATTGGTTGAAAACGAATCATGGCCGTTGATCTACCAGACCTTAGTAACCTCTGAAATCCTTATAATTTTTTAAATTTATCAAAATGAATCTAGGCCATTGATCTTGATATTGAACACGATCTCGCTCATCAATTCTTCAAACTCTCCCAACTCTGGCGACCTCCATTAAAATGTGAATTTTGACCTTGCAGATCGAATCTAACTTTGCAATTTGGCTAATTGATGCCATTAAACATCTTAGACAGTTTTGAGGCAATTATATGTCAAATTTTTCTCACGAATTTGGGGATTTCTCTCTAGTTATCATGATTCTCGCCCAAATTCATCATAGATTGAAATCCATGACAACGAATTTTCCCAAATTCACATTGAATCTTGGCCGATACGGGTCCAGTGTTGAACTTAAGCTCTGATAAAACTATGTAACATACCCAACTCCTAGTTGGGTCACGTCACCGCTAAAATGACCCAATAAATATTTTTGATATTAAATCTAAATGCATAAATAACACACAGCATGACATTTTAACCAATGCAACTATCCATACTGAATTAAAACATAAATACAATTACTTTAAGTGTGCATGACAACAATTAAACCCATACAACAACATTCGTCCACACAAATAGAAATTCACGTGCATCAATATACTCATAGCAAGTAACATTAACCAAGTATAAATTAGAGTAATATACAAAATGATTATATCAACATTTTACATGAATAACACAACTAATAAGGACACTTATCTTAAGAAATATGCAACCCACTACAAATGACGAACGTTCCTTCCAACCGTAAACTTGTTGTTCTATTTGTCAACAACAAGTTACCCCTGAGGTGGGGCTATGAGTCCACAAGAGACGTTGGTCCCTAAGGCTAGCTAATGTCCCCTTATCAACAATCAAACTCACAACTAATTGCAGTCCACCAACTCTCTTCCCCTAAACCTACATAACCCAAGAGATGGAATTCCCCTTCATTTCTCATAGTCTCTCAGGGCTTTTCACTCCCCTCCAGGGATTTCAATATAGGTTGGACAAGAAATCAACTTGCTGGGACCTCAGGAATTTTACAGCCGCAAACATGAATTTTCCGAACAAAAAAACATATGATTCATTTGATGCATTTCGAGCAACATGTTATTCCCAGACACACAACCTCTTTCTCCATGAAATTTCAGCTCCAGACGCCTGCCAAACTTTCCCACAACAACTACCTTCAAGCTTCAACACTCATAACTTCTTTGCTGGCTTGAGAATTCCATGTAAAAAGTGCTCTCCATGCAAAAACATGAACCTCCATTTCTGGTCTCCTACCCATACTATTTTCCTCTCTTTCTCTTATTTTCTTAACTTGCACTCTTCCCCAAGCTGATTGTAGTAAGTCCCCATTCTCTCAATAACTATGGGAAGCGACTCTTGTTGAATTTTTTTTCTTATTTACAAAGTATTAGTGTTACTAGTGTTCTTCTACTTCATTATCATTAACATATATATCATGTAATGAGTAGTAGCAACATAAACAAGAGACTGAAAATAACACAAGAGATTTATCCTGGGAAAACCCCAAACGGGGGAAAAACCCAACAAACTTTCTTAGATAGATTCTGTTCACAAAGAAAGTCCAATATGATAAACCCTAGCACAAGTGATAGCTTATCCATAAATACCACCCCAGCTGTAGCAACAACACCATACAAAGGTAGCGTACCTCCTCAAGGAGTAGCGCATAAGATAGAGATACCAAAAGACTGAGCAAGAATAAACTGTGCAGCTGCATCTACTGCGTCACCTCCTCCAAACTTGCGCCTTGCTTCTGTGTAGTTGGGAGAGAATGAGTGAGTGAAAAAATGAGCCAAGACATATTCTATTTATAGTCTTTCTAGCCACTAGACTGGGCTGACTTCTTCTCTAGATATGTGTCTTTTCATTATTAGATTATTCTTCTAGGAAAACTTCTCTTCTAGGGTATTTCAATATCTGTTCAATAGATCTATTGCTTTCAGAATCTTCTAGCTAAGAGGGAGTGTTGATGTTGGTAGTTGTGGGAGGATCTATTGCTTTCAGAATCTTCTCTGCATCTAAGAAATGTCATCTAGGAAGGAAAGATCCTCCCACAACTACCAACATCAACACTCCCTAGCTAAGAGGGAGTGTTGATGTTGGTAGTTGTGGGAGGATATATTGCTTTCATAATCTTCTCTGCATCTAAGAAATGTCATCTAGGAAGGAAAGATCCCCCCACAACTACCAACATTAACACTCCCTCTTAGCTAGGGAGGAATCTTTCACGATGTCTTCATCTGGTAGTCCATTGACTACTCTACAATCTTCTAGGAAGAACATGAATGCTACAATGCCTTTGGTAGCTCGAATCATCAGGCACAGTCTCTGCGATCAAGCGGTAGCACACACAACTACATCAAGCGATATAGTAATCTCTATGACAATCTTCTAGTAGCACACAACTACTATAATGTCATCTAATAGATCACAATTGCTGCCAAGTAGTACACAACTATTGTCCAGTGACACACAGTCACTGCTATTGTAACACATCCACTGTAGTATCACACAACTAGTGTCCAGAGTCACACAACCTCCACTAGTGGAACACATCCACTGAAGTAGCACACAACTACTGTCCAGAGTCACACAAACTTTGCCAGTGGAACACATCCACCGTAGTAGCACACAACTACTATCCAGAGACACACAACCTCCACCAATGGTACACAACCATCGAAGTAGCACAAAACTATTGTTCATAGTTACACAATATCCACCAATGGTACACAACCACCAAAGTAGCACACAACTATTGTCTGGAGTCACACAGCCTCCGCCACAGTCTTATGACTATGTGTGTGATTTTTCTTCTGTCAACAGGTTCGACAATGCATTACACCCTCAATACACCTCACATGACTGATCCAGGGAACCCTTGGCCAGAGGGGTTAGTTAGCATGAGAAAAAACAACACACCTCCCTCTCAAAGAGGGTGGACATTCTACAACACTCTAAGCTTGTCCTTGAAGTACTCATACTTCATTCTTGACAAGGGCTTGGTGAGAATGTCCACTATCTGCTCGTCCGTGGACATGTACTTCAACTCCACACCTATTCTCTTCACCAATATAGGTTTCTTTGTAATATTCATGCAACTTTGATTGTCACAATGTATCAAAGTTGGCTCCAATTCTAGATAAATTATCTCGGTTAGCAACTTCCAGAACCACACTGCTTCCCAGCTTTCCACGCTTGCTACGATATACTCTTCTTCTGATGTACTGAGTGCCACTAATGTCTACTTCCTGCTCAATCGTGAGATCATGCCTGATCCCAAACTAAAACAACATATGGAAGTACTCTTTCGATCCACTGCACTCCCTACCCAATTAGACTCTGTATATCCCTATAGCTTCACATCTCCACCCAAGACATATTTCGATCCATATCCAACCGTACCATGAAGGTAGCTCAACATATGATTTGCTACCATGCAATGTACTTGTCTAGGTTCAACCATGTGTTGACTCAAGGTATTCACTGCAAAGCATACGTCTGGCCTGGTGTTGACCAAGTACTTCAAGGATCCAATCAACTATCTGCACATCGCAGGATCCACCAAATCTGGAGATTTGTCACTTAAGAGATTCAAATTTATCATCATGGGTGTGGTCATTGACTAGCAGTCCATCATCCTAAATCTCTGTAGAATATCAATAGTATATTTTCCTTGGATAAGGAAAATGTCATCTGATCTCTGCCACACTTCCAATCCCAAGAAGTAATGCATTAGAACTAGATCCTTCATATCGAACTCTGAAGAGAGCTCCCTCTTGCACCCAACTATGAGATTCTCATCTCATGTTAGAAATAGGTCATCCACATGTAGGATCAATGAAAAACCATCAAATAACTGTCTGATATGGCATATCATGCTATGGGTGCCTACTTAGGCCCGTACAAAGCCTTCTTTAATATGCAGACATGAGACTCCTTCTCATGTATCTTGTGGTTTCTCTATGTACACTTCTTCTGGCTACATGAGCAAGTGTCTCATCATAATCTTCTCCCTCTTTCTAGGAGAATCCTCAGGCCACAAATCAAGCTTTGTACATCTCTATGCTGCCATATGCAACGTGCTTGATCTTGTAGATCAACTTGGAAGTCACCACTGACTTCCCTTTTGGTCTCGAAACCACCTCTCACACATCATTCTTCATGATGGATTGATACTCCTCCATCATGGCATCATTCCTGCTTCTCAACATCTTCTTCAATGGTGGAAGGCTCTGAATCAATGATGTTTCTCATTAACGCCACATATCTAGAAAACATACGTGGTTTCTGGAAGTGAGGCAAAATCTATATTCCAGTCCTTCTGATTGGCCGCGTCCTCTATCACTGCAACAAAGTCTATTGAGACAAGCAAATTGTCCTAGGAGATCTCACATCCCCTAGAAGCCTTTGAAGCTTCGATCTAGCCTCCTCAACTCATGGCACTTGTGTGTCAGTCCTGTAAGACATCTCTCTCTCCTATCTGAGACTGAGAAGGAATACTTTCTGAATGAAAGTCTCTAAGCCATTGATTCTCTCTTTGATCAGGCTCACTCCAAATCTGTATGCTCCCTCTGAATATTGAATCCCTCTGAGTCTATATGATCTCTGGAGCTACCTGCTTCCGCTGCATCCGTTGACTTATTCTAAAGTATTATCTCCTATGGACTGTGCTGGGAGGTTGCTTCTCCCTACTAGAACCTGAGGGTTGACTCCCTCTGAAATCTAGCTCCTTCTGAGATGGTACTTGGTGGGGCCTCCTGCCTCACCACTGGTGGAGTCATCTACGTCTCTTCATAGTATGGATTATTAATGTAGGAGAACATGCTTGTTTATTGAATCATTTCTAGGTATTCCCTTTTGGCACTACTAAATCTTCTTGATGATTTTAAGAGTGGTCAAATTAACTGTAGAGTCATATTTTGATCCAAAAAGGAGCCAGAGTAGGCTAAGAACAACTCAGAACTCACAGAGGCAACTCAAGATGCTCAGAATGGCTTCAATTGACAGAGAAAGAGAAAAAATTGAAAGTTTCCAAAACTCAGTGAAAATGGCATGATCTCTAAGAGCACGTTTCAAGCTTTCTAACGACGCAAATGACTCATCAAACGAAGTTACAGATTGAAAGATATTCATAGTCAAAGTTTGGTCAACCTAGCCCAGTCAAGAGGGGATGAGTCAACATTTGTACAGATGGCATCAACATTCGTACAATACACATGGAAGAACTAGGGGAAGTGACACGTGGTATGCTGATGTCATCATGATGATATGGCAACACCAGAGGTTGCCACGTGTCACCCAGTTTTGGGGTTTTTGGACCGATTCGTGGACCAATCGGATCATGCCATGTGGTAGTTCATATGAATGACGTGGCATGCTGACTTGGCAGGGGGAAGCATGGACCAATGAGAGGTCACCACATGGCCCAATCAGGGGTTTCCATGTGGCAGGATGAAAATGCACAAGGACAACCCGTGAACAAAATTTGAAAAAAAAATGGTTGGTGGGTCCACCAAATCTGGCAGACCATGCCAACCATAGCCACAGTTCTAAATCATTGGAGAAGGTTCTATAGCCAATTCTTGAATAACGAAACATAACTACACACACACACACACACACACACACACACACACACACACACATATATATATAACACAACAATACAAAGCCCAAAAGGAGAGTTCGCGGGGTTTTACTCTAGGACCTCCTGCCATCCTCACGCCTTAATATATCTGCTCTAATCAACAGGCCATGGCTACCAAATAGTAATCAACGCCCACTTTATTTATTAAAAGGTGCATCTTCTCGGCCACAGAAAAGAGGAGAAGGCACGTGGACCGTATGACCATCTTGGCATGCTTTTCAATGCAAAGTACAGTCATAATTGTAGGTTGCAGAGGGCACGAAAACTGAGACAAAATTATTCTTGGGCCTGGGAGTGCCAAAGTCGGATCAAGACGTGGAGACAGTCATTTTTGAGTAATTCGATGCCACAAATTCAATGGTGCTATCTGTTTTCTAATCTGAGCATTATTTTTGCAGCTTGATTTCAGAATGATGTATACTTATGTATTTTGCCCAATTCTTTTGCCAAGTTAATGAAAGAGCTTACCCATTTGAGAGCAGGACCTAGAGACGTAGTCCACTAGGGATGAACTCCATTATCAAGTTTTTGTGTTTAGATCTGATGCTTATGTCTCTTCATTTTTTGAATTTTCCCTTCTTTAATGGTGCACTTTAATTTATGCTCATTTAATGCAATTCTTTATAAGTCACGATGAAAGATCCCGGATCATGTTAGTATCAAAGAAGTCATCTTTGACTTGAATTGTTGAGTGTGAATGCTTACTAGGGCCAAACATAAGCATAGTGAAGGAACTCTTAAGAATTTCAATCGCAAAGTTGGCCGTGCATCCCGAAGGAAGAAAATGACAAAAGAGGACAATCGTGATGAACAGGAGAAAAACTTTCACATGGTCTTTTATCGCATGTCAGAAATGGTCGAACGAATGTATGGAGATTACAAGAAGAGGATGAAGAAGAAAGGGAAGAAAAAGGAAGCACATGCAGATGATGATGCTTCGGTAAACCAAGGAGTTGGAGGAGATCCTCGTGAGACTCCATCTTCACCTTCAAGTTCTAGTTCTTCGTCCTCTGAGCATTCTCATCATTCTCATCATTCTATCCATAAAGACTCTTTTAAGAAACCATTATTAAAGCTTGATGTAAAATTTTCTTTACCTATGTTTAATGGAGATGCTAATCCTGAAAAGCTAGATAATTGGATCCGACAGGTTGAAGTGTATTTTCGTGTCCAACATATCGATGAAGAGGAAGTTAAAGTACAAATGGATTCTCTTATGTTGGAAGGCACCACTCTCGTATGGTGGGAGAGTAAGCTTCATGATATAAGTAAGTGTGATAATCTTCTTTCCTCACGGTCAAAATTTAAATCAGCGATAAGGAAGCAATTTTATCCATTAGGGTATTTACATAAAACAATGATGGAATGTAAAAGGTTAAGGCAAAGTAAAGGTCAAACTGTACAAAGTTTCACAGAATAATTTAGGAAGAAAGCTCTTGCATTGAACATTCCTTTGGATTCTTATGAAACTTTAATGAAGTATATTGGCGCAATTCACAGTTATATTCGTCATACTTTGCTCTTGTTTAACCCCAGTATTCTTGACGAAGTTTGTGTGCAAGCCACTCACCTTGAGAACATGGGGAAACATATTCAAGAAGATCCCACAAAGAAAGCTTCCAATCTCCCACATAAAAATCTTAAGAAGTTTAAAAGGAAGGAAAAGAAGACCGCCACAGTGACAAGAGAAGGAGGAAAACCATCTTGCACTCATTGCAAGAAGAGCGGTCACGATGAAGAACACTGTTGGAAACTGCATCCAGAAAAGAAACCAAAATAGTTAGGTGGAAAGGGGAAGGCGAAAACCGTTGCTATAGTGCAACAAGATCTTGGTTTCGATTTAGGAGATGAAGGAAAGGTCACAACGATTGGAGTACAAGGTAAATATTCTCTTAATTCTAGTTCAAGTTCCAATAATGAATCTCATGTGGATGAATGAAAGAGGAGTGAATTATTTCACATAAGAGTTGTATCTAAACATACTAAGATAGATACATTATTTGATCCGGGTTCCCAAGTAAACTTAATATCTAAAGCACTTGTCAAGAAGATGGGTCTTGAAATGAAACCACATCTGAAGCCTTATCCTCTTGGTTGGGTATGTGATAAAACAAAACTTAATGTCACCAAACATTGTAGGATCAGATTTGCTATTGCTTCAAAATTGATTGATGAAGTGGATTTGGATGTTGTACCACTTGACATATGTGGCATAGTGTTGGGAAGTCCTTATCTTTATGATAGAAAAACAATCTTATTTCTTCATGAGAACAAATACCACCTTACTAAAGGGGGAGTGGAATATATTGTTAGAGCTCACAGCATGAGATTAAATACACCACTTGTTAGTGAAGGGCAAATGAAAAGACTCATAAACACTAATTAGATATATGTACTCATGGTCATCAGAGAGAAAGATGTGGGGACATCTAATGATTTTCAAGGGTGTGATCCATCTCATAAAAAGGAATTAATTAATATTGTTTCTAAGTATGATGATATTTTTCAGGAACCAAATCGATTACCTTCTAAGAGGGAAATCCAACATGAGATACATCTTCATCAGGATTCTCCTCTTCCTAATGTGGGCATGTATAGGATGTCAATTGTGGAGATGACAGAGATCAAGAATCAGGTACAGGGCTTATTGGATCAAGGGGTCATCAGGCCCAGTTCATCTCCTTGTGGTTCTCCAATCATGATGGTTCCAAAGAAGGATGGCACATGGAAAATGTGTGTCGATTACCGGGCCTTAAATAAAATCACGATGAAAAATTGATACCCTCTTCCTCATATAGATGATTTACTTGATCAATTGAAGAATGATGTTTATTTCACTAAGTTGGATTTGCGCAGTGGATATCATCAAATCATGGTCACATAACAAGATGCATGGAAAACTTACTTTAAAACCAAACAAGGATTTTTTGAGTGGTTAGTTATGTCGTTTGGGCTTTCTAACACTCCGACAACTTTCATGCATGTGATGAATGATGTATTCAAGCCTTTCCTAGATGACTTTGTGATTGCATATTTAGAAAACATTCTTGTTTTTAGCGGGACTTGGGATGAACATGTGAGGCATGTAAAGCAAGTATTGGATACTTTGCAAAGGGAAAAGTTGTATGTAAAATTGTCTAAATGTGAGTTTAGAAAGACTACACTTGTGTACTTAGGTCATATTGTAGGAGAAGGACAATTGAAAATTGATCCTTCCAAAGTGGATGCAATTGTAAATTGCCATGAGCCAAAAAGTGTAATTGAAGTCTGAAGATTCTTAGGTGCAGTCCAATATTGGAGGAGATTCATTCCCAACTTCTCCTTGATAGAAGCTCCTTTGCATGCCTTAACCAGTGTGAAGAACACTTTTCAGTGGGAAGGAAAGCAACAAAAATCTTTCAACATTTTGAAGGAGAAGATCTGTACAACACCAGTATTAGCATTACCGAATCTTCAACAACCTTTTGAGATCGAGACAGATGCCAATAGATATGCCATGGGTGCAATATTGATGCAATATCATATTCCTATCTGTTACCACTCTGAAAATTTTAACCAAGCTGTTGTTAACTATCCTACATATGATAAAGAGTTGTATGCATTAGTCCAGAGCGTAAAGAAATGGAAGCACTACTTGTTAGGGAGGGAAACAATCATACATACATATCACCAACCCTTACAGTATCTCCAAGCACAAAACAAATTGCAACAATCTCAACACTACAGATGGATGGGTTTTCTACAACAATTTCATTTGGTAATCAAGTACAAGAAGGGTACAAGTAACAAGGTAGCTAATATGCTTTTTGGAACTCCTATTGTTTCTTCTATTATTTTGAAGAATACTTCTTTATCTCATGATAGCTATTTAGAACAATATGCCATCGATGAAGATTTTAAAGAAGTATATGTGAAGCTAACCCATGGTGCACAGGTAGAGAACTATTGTCTACAGGGAAAACTACTCTACCATTTTGGAAATCTATGTATTCCTACAAGTGAATGAGTCCAAGTAATACGAGTGTTGGAGCCGCCCTTGTTTTTTTTACCCTATCACAATTTTCATTTTGATGCTTGAAACCTAAAGATGGTTTTCTTTTTCCCTCCGAGATATCGAGACATCTAAAACTTTGTCACGTGAGCAATGACGATTATTCTGCTCTCAAAAAAAATTCCTACCTTTCGTAAAAATGTTTCCTCGTTCGGTTCTACTTCGGGATATCGCTGGTTGGATACTATAATTCATGTAATTCACACATCCCGAGTCACGAAACAACGAAGTCGTTTTAAATTTTCACTCAAGACAATAACAAGGGTAAAGTTTTTCTTAACTCATGATTAGACGTCGTCGGGGTTTTGCGCCTCGGCGTTCGCCAAACCCAAAAATTTATTTTCACAATCCCGATAGCCGAGAGTGCGAGGTCCTCATTTGAGTAACTCACGTCAAAAAGTAAAGGCAAAAGCTAACTGTGGTAAAAAGTTTCTCTCGGCGTTTCGCCACTCGGCATTATATTTTCCAGAAGTTACACCGTCTAAATCCTGACTCATGAGATCACGATGCAGTTATAATGTGATTAATTAATCTTTTAATTCAAGATTATCTTTCCCTTAATTAAGTCATGTTATCACGATCTCGCGGTTTCGCAGCTCGGCATGTAAATCTCCAAGAAACTCGTTCTCGAAGCGTCGAGTCGCGATATGGTGAATATAATAATTATAAGATTAATCAAGCCCCAAATCGCGATTACCTTTAATTAAACCAAAATCGATCTTCGTAGTCTCGGGAGTTGGAGACTCAAAATATTGAAGGAAAATCCCCGATATAGCGAGTACCGAAACATAGTTAACAGCGGTAAAACCGAATTAATTAAGTTAAATAAATGAATACCCCGCGCTTTGATTTCTGCATGATTTACGAGGTAGCCTTTTCATCCATGCGCCAATTGAGAGTTTAAAACCGCCAAAATTTATGACATTAATGAGGAAAGAGGGTAAATCTATGAATATAGATCGAATTTTTACGGCAAAGATTTATTTCTAATTATGATTTGACAGACTTATTCTGAAAGGTACCAAGTTTTCAAATATATGTAAGAGCTGTGGTTCATTATAACAAATTCATTTCATATTACGCAGAGCTCATCACTTCTGAGTAAACTGACTTCTGTATGTATACGCAGTTCTATCGCAGAAGAGCTAAAACACAAGCTTCAACCATGGCTCCGCGGAAAGCAGCAAAGGCAAATGTCGAGGTTTCAGGACAAGGCCCATATAATGTCTCCGATACTTCGCCCCGAAGTATCAACTCGGTCCCTAACTGGTCATATGTTTCAGATATGCTGCAATCAGAATTAGTGGATTATTCCGACGACTCTGACGACAACGAAAGAGATGATATAACCACCAAGTACAAAATAGTCGTCCAATCCGGAATGCACAAGGTAACATCCAGGCCACGGTTGCTTCCATATTATGACATGATCCGATGGGTGATGGATCACGTGGACATACCGACCAGGACTATCATGAACGAGCATAGAGTCACCGTTGAGACGTTTAGGCCAGAGCATCTGCAAACCATGTATAAGCTACCCACGACGTCTGACCACATATATGGCACTGAGTTCTTGGAGGAATTCAAGGAGAAGGAATGCGTACAATATGATAAAACCATGTCCAGTTAGATAAAGGATTGGGTTTCAAACACTGCGAAGTTCAGAGCTGATAACCACGGCATTTATTCAGTCGCTTCGTTAGAACCATAGTATAAATATGTGGCCATGATGACATGCCGGTTATATGGGAGAGAGGACACAACACATTTTTTCCTTGCGTGGGTGCCTCTAATGTTTCGGGTCGCCGAAGGATGTTCTTTTGATTGGGCAAAGATGCTTTCGGATAGCTTGGCCAATCGGGTCATAGAGTATCGGGAGCAGAAGGAGAATGGGAAGGCGTCATCATTCTTCATGTCCGCGTACATTCTGGACGCAATTTGTTCTATGACACCATTTCCATTGATGAGCTGGAGTTGGACTCCGACCGAAGACAAACCCATACATGTATATAACAAAAAACTATGGGAAAACAAAGTGGGAAATTTTGCATATGAAATTTTTAACTGGGTAATGGTGCCCCTGCACATCGCCATTTTTGGTCACCCGCCACCCCATATCTCGAAAAACATAGTGACAAATCTGAGCTGCATAGAGGACTGGTACGTAGAGGCAGAATTTTCATACCTCAGAGTTTTCGGGGCTTCTGTTCCCCCGCATGCGCTGCCATTGTTCATTCCCGATAAGCTGGCTTGTCGCGAGGTCGCCCGACAGACGGTAATTGGTGGTGTGAGTAAAGAGATTAAAGGTTACTCAAAGAAGGTATGGCCGTATTTTCCCATTCGTTTGAATTCTTATTCTTTATTAGATTTCGGGCATGCCAAAGCTGAGGCTGCAGCCCTGGAAGACCTAAATTTGGTCTCCATCGAATACAAGAAACACGATCCACAGAGGATCGTGAGCAATCATTTGGCTAATTGCGGGCTCAAAAGATTTGAGCATGAGAATTCGCCCTCGGATGACATTTTCCGAGGGGCGAGGTCCTATGAAGAAATTCTAGCCCGGATTCAATCCTTGGCACCTGCGGAAAGAGCCGATGTGTTGAGGTTCCAGGAACACCGACGTAGCTGTCTTCCAGCTGTGTTGCGAGGTGAAGGTCCAGGTGTTTCAGAGACAAAACAAAAGGATGCCGAAGGTTCTAAGGATGCAACTCCCGACCAGGGAAAACACCAGGACGGGGGGGAACAAACAAAGAATTCGGAAGCAGAGAAAAAGACTCCAGACCCGCCGGAGAAATAGAACCCGGAGACAGAGATAAAAACTCCAGAACCGCCAAAGAAGCAGAATCCAGAGACAGGGATAGATACTCCAGGAAAATCTGCGAAGCAGATCGGAGAATTCATCACATCAGTCACCCCCTTGCAGTCGACGCAGGGAAACATCGATGCAGGATGGATTTTCAACGAAGACCTGAGGCCCATAAGAGTAGAAGAACTCCATACGAACGAGTTTTTCTTTGATAAAAAGAGGAAAGCGGTAGTAAAAAGAGAATTCTACCAAGAAGGAGAGTCGACTGCCAAGAAGTATAAAATTATGACCGAGGGAAAGGATAAAAAGAATGAGCAATTCGCCACTGAAATAGCAGGCACACTAGGAGCATACGCCTCGGCGAATCAATTCTTAGTTGGGCTCCTAAAAAACCAACTCAAAAGAAAAAATCGCCTAATTAAGACCCTTGAAGCCAGACTGGCCACAACAGCGGAGAATGCTAGAGATCAGGCGAGCATGGGAATGGAGCAGGCCAGATTGACCGATAAAAATGAAATAGAAATGCTCAAAACTAAGCTTGAGAAAACACAACTGGTGATATGAGATGGTCAGATGCAAGCGAGTCAGCAGAAGAATTTGATCGAGCAGCTGGAGGCTAGGGTGGAGATCGCCGAGAACAGAATGATAGACATCGAGGCGTTCAAATCCCACACGATCGAGATTCAGAGCATAATCTTTTCAACACAACAGAATTTTCTCGCCAAGGTGGGGGTGATCCGGGAAAACTATCTGCTGGTCAATCAAGTTTCCGAGAACTTATCGGCCATAGAACGGGATGCAGTAGCGGCTCGGGTCGCCTTCCAGGAAGCGGTAATAGCCATGAACAATAGGGTTTCGGCGGGTACTCCCAGGTTCACCATTTTAGAGAAAACCCGAGGAAACATTCTGTTAAAGGAATGGAAGCATAACATCACCGAAGGCAAGCAATAAGCCCAAAAGAAAACCAATTCCTTAGAGGAGGCCTTTAATTCTATAGACGACGAGATGCTAGGCATTGACAGCGGAGGCAATGTCGAGGCGTTGATGCAAATGAATGTGGAACAAATCTCACTTGATCTGAAGGAAAATGAAGAAAGGGATTTGTCCGATATCTCTCAGATGACTGCGGTGGACCTAGTCCAAGTAGATAAATGCATGATCAAACCCAACGCACAATTGTGTGCCATCAACATCATCGATGGACAGATGGAAGACAGGCTGCAACAGTCAGCCCGAGAATGTTACTTCTTCGAAGCCAACTGTCAAGTGGAACCATCGCAGCTAATATCTCAGTTGGTGGAAAGATGTATCACCTGTACCGAGCTCGCGCAGCGACAAACATCTGGCACCAAGTGAAGACATAGTAGAAGAAATGGAGAGATTGCTCTCTGCTCTGTCACAACTGAAATTTTGTGACTATTGAGATTCTACCTGCTTTGTAAAATTGTATTAATATATCACAGAAAGAAATAAACGAGGCTGGACCTTTTTGTGTCGATTGTAACAGAGTTTTTTACATTTGAGAAGTTAATAGAAGCAAATCTGAAGATTCTCAATTCCGTCACGACTGTGTTACAAGTTTGTTTCTTTGTATTTCATATTTCATTTCATTTCATATTCATAATTGATGTGCTTCATTATACTTTAGTACGACCACTACTATAGCGAATGAATTTTGGTTTTCTGTAATTGTTTATTGTCTTTCCTCTGCACCAGCTATCAGAGGGTGTAAGACCAATCTGCATTTTCAGAATTCTACACATATTCTCTGCTACATCGGTTATTTCCTTACATTTTCCTCTTTTGTTTATTCGTGAGATTCTCCCATGGTAGAAGCCTTACACTATAGACATCTAAATGTTTTTCTCCCACCTCACACCTTTTATTAAAATATAATACAGTTACGGGAAAGATCCTTTGATTTGCATCTCTATTTTATTCATAAAACCATAAAATCTCTTTTATTCGACCAAATTGAGACAACATTTAATCTCACTTTGAAGTCTTTCCTACTTTTACTGTTCCTCCATGACTGTCCCTGTACCAACACAACCTAATATTGAACCTGGACTATCAGACCAAACGCACATCACTTTAAAATTATTCGACACAATCCTTAAGACAACTACTAACCGGGTCGAACTTGAGTGTTCATGGGCAGCCATTGAACAAGATATAACTATCCAGGAACAGTTGGAAGCTAGACAACGACAACGTAGGAATCTTCCCTAGTTTCCTTATCGAAGGTTTACGCTTCTTTCTTCTCCATATATTACCCACTTTCGGATGCCTTGACACTGTACTTTTAAGCCTTAAGTACAGACTCGGGAACAACATCTTTCTGGCGCCGTTGCCGGGGATCGTAGTTACGAAATCTTTTTCCCTGGGAAAATGACATTTGTTTTTCGTTGAAAGTGTTACCCTTTGATAGTGAACAAAGAGTAACACTAAAAAAATGGCATCCGGTCGAAGGAATACCAGACAAAACCCGGATGGTAAGCAGATTACGCCCGTTACCGATCCCGAAAAAATTCTAAAGGAGAGAGGCTCTTTTAAGCCAACCGCTGTAGTTTACAAACTTAAAACCCCATCACTAAAGGCTAAGAGTCCTTCCGAACTTTCAACTTCACTCAGTCCTCTCTGTGACGCTAAAGATTCAACGCCATTCTGCTCCGAAATTAGGAGTGAGATTCATCCAACCGTCCCCTTAGCACACAAAGGAAAGGGCCCTCTTGAAAGTTCGTCGACTTTTGAAATACCATCTTTTCTTCACTTTAATTTCCCGACTTCACCAAATTCTGAAGAGTGTGTTACACACTCGGTTCTCACACTCGTCGATTCTCCCGATTTCGTCTCTTGCAAATCCGAGGAACCGAGTCCTCACGTTCCTTATCTTTCCTCATCGGATTTTCCTCTTCACGAAGAAAATAAAGATTCCCTTTTAATTTTCCAAAACCCCCTTTACAAATTTCCACAAACAACGATGGCAGCCACCAGAGGAGGAGGTGGAGGGTTTATAGGAGGAGGCGGAGGGTTTATCGGAGGAGGAGGGGGAGGAGCCCCTCTAAGAGGAGCTGGAGGCCAAGGGCCTGCTCCCCCTCCTAGATTCTTTGCAAAAGTTGCAGCCAGATATGCTCCATTAGTATTGCCCGTCCCTCTACACGATCTTCCAGAAAATTACATAAAAAATTTACTGAAATTCACTAGGGAGGGGGATCTGACCGCGGCCAAACATATAAATTTTTTCGACCAATTCGCATATATCTTCGGTATCGAACATGAGGATGTATATTCGAGACTTCTTGTCCAAACATTCGAAGGCCAGATCCGAACTTGGTTTCAGAGTCTGCCCGCAACATCTATTTTGTCTTATGATGCTTTGGAAGATGCTTTCCTCAGACAATGGGGTGAGAGAAAAGACCATCTCTATTATTTAACCGAATTTGGGTCTTTGAAGAAAAAGAACTCAGAAACAGTCATGGAATTCATTCAGAGATTCAACAAATTGTACAATAAAATCCCAGCCGAAGTTAAACCATCCCAACCGGTGGCCAAAGTGACTTTTGCCAGAGCTTTCGAGCCGGATTTTGCACTACTTTTGCGAGAGAGAAGGGGGCCCACCTTAAACCGAATGCAGGACGATGTGGTAGAAATAGAGTCTAATATGATGGCTTCGGGTAAGCTTAGAGATAGATTAGAGACTGGAAACCGAGAGACCAAACGCTTTAGAGAACAAGCTAGTCCTTCAGGGTCAAATAGATTCGTAGATGATAGGGTGGACGATATGGCCCGAGTGATTAAAGAATTATCAAATAAAATAGCTAGAATGGAACTCGAACATGCCAAGGTTGACTCTTACCCCAAAAACGATTTCAAGAGGAACCCAAACCCCCCGAACCAACAAAGACAAATAAAAAATGAAGATAAAAAAATACAAGCTCCCTTAAAGAATGAAAATTTTATAGGAGCAAACGATTTTCAAGACTCAAGAAATTCAGACAACGATGTCACAAACTTCAGTGATGACTATACTCAACCCTATCTGACTTGTGAAGACTATGAAAAATCTTTAAACACGCCACAACTGTCTAATGAGGGTGAAGAAGGTGACCACACTGATCTCCGTGGATCTCAACCAGAAACTGAGATGACAATGGCTGAGTTTCAACCCAAGTACAACTTAAGATCTAAGAGTAAGCCCACCTCAACAACTCAACCCAAGAAAATCCTTCAAAGAGGTCAAGCTTATGAGCCTCCTTTGGACGAGACCTTATTACCCAACAACAAAACTAAGTTAGTAAGCACTTGGGAGTCCGAGGTGGAAAAAGTGGGAACTCAAACGCTAGAAATCAAACCAGTAAATAAAGTTACATATTCAACTAGGACCATGAGTGATAAGTCAGTCCAGACAAATAAGTCGGAAAGGAAGAATTCATAAATCTCAACCAGAAAAACAGACAAGGTGAGCGGAGCTTTCAATTTTGAAAATGAGTTAAACAAAATTAAGATACCAATCCCTTTGGTAGAATTAGCGAAAAACCCCGTTTATCGGAAGCAAATTACCAAAGCGATGGGTGTCTCTGAGCTAGAAAGCCAGTCTGATGTTATAAACTTGGAAGATGACAGACCTAACATCACCTTTGGTCCCCATTTGGAAGGGTCCAAAGAAACCATTTCTCCCTTTTATATCACTCTGAATGTGTATGATCAGTTGCTGCATAATTGTATGTTAGACTCCGGAGCTTCCCATAATGTTATGCCCAAGATTATAATGGACAAGTTGGGTCTCCAGATCACAAGACCTTATGGAAATCTGTACTCTTTTGACTCGAGAAGGGTTAAATGTATGGGGATGATCAAAGATCTGGTAGTTACCCTGGCGCAGGTCCCGGTTAAGAGTATACTGATGGATGTGGTTATCGCAGATATTCCCCCTAAGTATGGCATGCTGTTATCTAGGTCATGGGGAGCCAAGTTGGGGGGTTCTCTACAGTTGGACATGACGTATGCCACAATCCCTGTGTTCGGTGGTTAGTTCAGTTGGTTGTACAGAGAAACAAGATTAGCATATACAGTCAGTGACCCTCAAAACCCAGACAACTTCCCTATTTACATTGCGGACCAAGATCTGGGAAATTGCATCTTGTCTTTTGATGATGGTTTGGAGGGTTTTCCAGAGGAAATCGATATAAAGAAAGAAGAGTCAAGTCAAATGACAGAGGATCTGTGTAACACCGGAGTCTGGAAAATGTATTTTGATGGTGCTTTATCTTCTGAAGGGGCAGGTGTGGGAGTTCTTTTGGTGGCTCTTGAAGGTAAATTCATTGTTCCCTTCTCCTACCGACTGCAGTGGGACATAGATTACACTAACAACGTATGCAAATATGAAGCGTTGATCTTAGGATTAGAGGCTGCTAAAAAGATAAATATAAGAAACTTGGAGGTATTTGGTGATGCCGAATTAATAGTCAAACAAATAAACCGACAGTACCTAGCCAATCATCCCAGACTAAGAACGTACAAAAATTGTGCTTGGGATCTCATGGAAAACTTTTTCTCATCTGTAAATGTCCATTTTATCCCTCGCGCAGAGAATCTACATGCTGATGCATTGGCAAAGGCAGCTTCAACCTTCTCTCCTCCCATGACCTTCAAACTGAAATATCACATTGAAATCAGATACAAACCCTCTATACCAGACAATATCCGACACTGGCAAGTCTTTGAAGATGATGAACAAATTAAGAAATTTCTTGCAGCAGTGGGTGAATTTTCCGAAACTCATGCAGACCAAGAGAATCAAAATGACCCGATGTGGATCATGCAAGAGGGGGAAGATCCTGAAACCTTCCGAGAAAAAATTGCGGATCATCGTATGTTGGTCCTTAAAAGCAACCAGATTCCGAAAGGCTTAATTCCTTTAGAAAGACTTTTTGATCAGAACGACGTACCTGTGAAATCCACTTTGCAGCCTCAACCAAAAGAAGTGGAGGACTGTGATATAGGAACTGAAAAAGAATCCAGGGTAGTAAAGATATCCAAGTTCCTCCCTCCCAAAGTAAAGGTCAAGTACAGATACCTACTCAGACAGTACAAAGATGTTTTCGCCTGGTCTTATGATGAGCTAAGAACGTATGACACTTCCATAATTGATCACAAGATACCTTTGAAGCCTGGGGTCAAACCGTTTAGGCAAAAGCTTAGGCAAATTAACCCCATTTTGTTACCCGTGATTGAAAAGGAAGTTAAGAAGCTTTTAGATGCGAAAATAATCGTACCTCTGAGATACTCGGACCGGGTTGCAAACCTTGTCCCGGTCAGGAAAAAGAATGGAGAAATCAGACTATGTGTGGATTTCCGAAACTTAAAAAAGTCTTCTCTCAAGGATAATTATCGACTGCCCAAAATGGACCATGTGCTAGAAAAAGTAGTTGGAGCAAATCGAATGTCTATGATAGATGGGTTCTATGGTTATAATCAAATCGCCATGAACGAACAAGACAGGGAAAAAACTGCTTTCACCACACCATGGGGTACATTCATGTATGACAAAATGCCGTTTGGTTTGATGAATGTAGGGGCTACATTCCAGCGCGCTATGGACATTGCTTTCGTAGGAGAAAGAGACAAGTTTGTAGTCATTTACCTCGACGATTTGACGGTTTTCTCTAAAACCGATGAAGAGCACTTGATCCATCTGAAACAGACCTTCGAAAAATGCCGCAGGTTTGGTCTATCTTTGAACCCAAAGAAATCACATTTCACTATGCGGGAAGGTAAGATTCTGGGCCATATCGTATCTAGAGATGGGATCAGGATTGATCCTAAGAGGATTGAAGCAATAGAAACTATAAATATTCCTAGAAATGTAAAAGAGATTCAATCCTTCTTAGGAACAATAATTTTTTTACGAAGGTTTATCCCCAATTTTGCTGAGATTGTCAAATTGATCACAGGAATGTTGAAGAAGGACATCGGAGTAAATTGGACGACCGAGGCCAGAGCATCGTTCACGCATATTAAAAAAGTCATAAGCGAGGCACCTGTGTTAGCAAGCCCAAATTATCTGAAAGATTTTTTTATCTTCTCGTTTGCCTATGAACATACTATCGCCGCGATGCTCCTACAAAAAGATGAAGAAGGATTCGAATGACCGATCGCGTTTTTTAGCAAGAGCCTTAGAGACGCAGAACTGAAGTACGACATAATAGAAAAATAGGCATACGCAATGGTAAAAGTGCTAAAGGCATTCAGAACTTATGTATTACATTCAAAAATTATCGTGTATGTACCTACCAATTCTGTGAAAGATATATTGGTACAGCCAGACAGTGACGAAAAAAGAGGGCGATGGCTTGCTAAAATCCAAGAATTCGATCTGGAAGTTAAACCGACCAAATTGATAAAAGGGCAAGGCCTGGCCAAACTCTTAGCGGAGTCAAATTTCAGAGCCCTTGATATCAATTGCATGTAGGAAAGCGACGAAGACACATACCTAAATGAACTGGATGAAGAAACAAGTCCAAACCAGATCGAAGAGAAGTTTTTATCATCGGGCTGGTACAAAGACATAGTGTTTTACTTGTTGAACCTAAAATGCCCAGATGAACTATCACCGTCTAAAAGCAGAACTTTAAAACTCCATGCAGTTAAATATTGTATAGCCGAAAATCAGCTATATTGGAAGGATCCACTTGGGTTCCTGCTAGTATGTTTAGTTGAACCAGAAACTCAGCGCGTTATAGACGATTTTCATAAGGGAGTGTGTGGGGGGCATCACACATGGAGAGATATAGCCTACAAGATCTTGAGGGTTGGGTACTATTGGCCGAAACTCTTTTCAGACGCCAATGCCAAAGTGCATGCCTACAACCCTTGTCAACTATTCGCAGGTAAACAAAAACTCCCCGCACTGCCTCTAATTCCAGTCAAAGCTGAAGCCCCATTTCAACAATGGGGTCTAGACTTCATAGGGGAGATTAATCCCCATTCCAGTGCTCAACATAAGTGGATATTAACAGCTACAAATTATTTTACTAAGTGGGTGGAAGCCATTCCAACCAAAAGGGCAACAAACTCGGTGGTAATCGATTTCTTGGAAGACAATATTTTGTCAAGATTTGGTTGTCCCCGAAAGATAGTTACCGACAATGCCTAGGCCTTTAAATCTATGGCTATGATCAGATTTTGTCAGAGGTATAACATCGTTCTTGGCCATTCCATAGCATATTACCCCCAGGGGAACGGATTGGCCGAATCATCTAACAAGAGCCTGGTGAACATAATCAAGAAAGTACTGGATGAAAATAAAAGGTCTTGGCATGTGCACTTAAAATACGCATTATGGGCAAACCGCATCAACACTAAAAGGTCTATTGACATTTCGCCGTTTCAAATGGTCTATGGAACAGATGTTGTTCTACCTATAAACCTAGCACTACCGGTGATGAAGTTATGGCAGGATCAAAACGAAGAACCAAATCATGTAACTAGGAGAATCAATCAGCTGATTGAGGTTCAACAACATAGATTTGAAGTTGATGAAAAGATGCAGAAGTACCAAGATGATATGAAAGCATTGTTCGACCGCAAGGCAAAGGACAGGGAATTCCTCCCGGGTGATTTAGTGCTAAGGTGGGATGTAAGAAAGGAAGAAGCCGCGAAGCATAGTAAATTTGACCACCTCTGGTACGGACCATTCAGGGTCTCGACTCCAGAAGGGAAAAATTCCTTC
>ML809190.1:198098-221065 GCA_009831015.1 Picea engelmannii
TTAAAAAAAAAAAAAAAAAAAGGAGAAAAGTTTTAATAAATAAATAAATAATAATTATTTATATATAGTTTGTGTACATATATGTATTTTCGTTTAAATATTTCTTTTGATTTTCTTTTTCGTTCATGAACTTTCGACACATTTCGAATAAGATTCGTATTTGTTTTTTACAGGATTCCATCTGCATACGAAACTAGCAGGAAAAGTAATTTGCAAGTCGGTGTCAGAGATAAATCAACATAAAACAGGTGATACCTAAAGTAGTTTCATATTGCGCAAAGAAAGTGAAAGGAAAAGGTAAAAATGAGCTTTCTCAAAAACACATGTTATGAAAGACTGTTAAAGAAAACTGAGTTAACGCCATTCAAACTGCAATATCAGCTAAAATGTTAGATAACATGATTGTTTCTTGGTTCGACAATTTTGATTTAAAATAATTTGAATGATACACTCAATCTAAAAACAGTCAATCAAAGTAAACTATCCCCAAAAAATATCTACAAGAGTCAGTCTCGAATTGTTTGACCTCTGTATTTTCAGTCAATAAATCGCTACCTAGCCTCATGTCTATCTTCGGGTCTAACTTTTAACAAGTCGCCATCTTCCCGTTTCATTACGAAGGGATAAAAGTTTTTGGTTTTAAACCTCGTGAGTTTCAAAACAGATCGTGGAAGGAAAGCGGGTCTTCACAACTACTCAATCGCCCGCTAAGCGAAGGAACATTTAGAGCGATCCTAACTTTCCTAGGTTTTTCAACGATATCAAAGGATTAAAGCTTGCTCAAACGGGATGCCCTTTAAAAGTTATTTTCCTTTTTCTCCCTAAGAACGAAGATGTTGTGAAGGTCGAGGGAAGGTTGGTGCCGAGTAATCAAAATAAGTTGACAGACCTCTAATGCAAAATATTACACAGATATCAGCCCTGATACAAACTGATTGCCCCCATCTTCGCGCTCAAAAAGTAAATTATAAGACAGGTGGTGAAAGGAAATTCAGAAATGATTGCCCCCACCTAGTCCAAGAGAGAATGAAAGGAAATTCAGAAATGATTGCCCTCGTCTCAACATTTAAATGCATAAATATATTCCGAAGTGGTGAAAGGAAATTCAGTAAAAGGGGCCAGATAACTTCACCGGGGTACTGAACAGGCTCGCTGGCAGCGAAGTAATGTCTGAGATATCTGTAAGGCTGTTATACATGAATATCACTCTACTCTGGTAACCAATGCTTTCTAAAACCTGATCCACATCCCAAATTCAGATGAGACTTCCCAATTAAAAACATATAATCTCATTCTTTTGATGTAAGCCGAGAGCCACAAGATCTGTTGGGTCTCCTAGGGTTGTTTCGATTGTCTTAAAACACACCTAAATTTAGCAGCGGGAAAGAGAAAATTGTGGAAGGGACTACAACTGTGTTTAAAAAGAGTATTTGAATTTGAAAAAACTTTTCAAGGTAAAGAAGGAAGTCTTTTTCCCCCTTCGATCCTCTTTTCTCGGCAACCATTTCCGCTTGATTGAGTTTTTGACTCCATTTACCCAATATTGGCACGTGGTCTACCGTTCTTCCCGCCTCACAGGAAGGCGAGATCCCTAGTTGGAGCCACCCTTGTTTTTTTTAGCCTGTCACAATTTTCATTTTGATGCTTGAAATCTAAAGATGGTTTTCTTTTTCCCTCCGAGATATCGAGACATTTGAAACTTTGTCACGTGAGCAACGACGATTATTCTGCTCTCAAAAACAATTCCTACCTTTCGTAAAAATGTTTCCTCATTCGGTTCTACTTTGGGATTTCGCTGGTCGGATATTATAATTCATGTAATTCACACGTCCCGAGTCACGAAACAGCGAAGTCGTTTTAAATTTTCACTCAAGACAATAAAAAGGGTAAAGTTTTTCTTAACTCATGATTAGACGTCGTCGGGGTTTCACGCCTCGGCGTTCGCCAAACCCAAAAATTTATTTTCACAGTACCGATAGCCGAGAGCGTGAGGTCCTCATGTGAGTAACTCGCATCAAAAAGTAAAGGAAAAAGATAACTGTGGTAAAAAGTTTCTCTCGACGTTTCGCCACTCGACATTATATTTTCCAGAAGTTACACTGTCTAAATCCCGACTCACAAGATCACGATACAGTTATAACGTGATTAATTAATCATTTAATTCAAGATTATCTTTCCCTTAATTAAGTCATGTTATCGCGATCTCGCAGTTTCGCAGCTCGGCATGTAAATCTCCAAGAAACTCGTTCTCGAAGCACCGAGTCGCCATATGGAAAATATAATAATTATAAGATTAATCAAGCCCCAAATCGCGATTACCTTTAATTAAACCAAAATCGATCTTCGTAGTCTCGGGAGTTGGAGACTCAAAATATTGAAGGAAAATCCCTGATATAGCGAGTACCGAAACACAGTTAACAGCGGTAAAACCGAATTAATTAAGCTAAATAAATGAATACCCCACACTTTGATTTTTGCACGATTTACGAGGTAGGATTTTCATCCATGCGCCAACTGAGAGTTTAAAACCGCCAAAATTTATGACATTAATGAGGAAATAGGGTAAATCTATGAATATAGATCGGATTTTTACGACAAAGATTTATTTCTAATTATGATTTGACAGACTTATTCTGAAAGGTACCGAGTTTTCAAATATATGTAAGAGCTGTGGATCATTATAACAAATGCATTTCATATTACGTAGAGCTCATCACTTCTGAGTAAACTGACTTCTGTATGTATACGCAGTTCTATCGCAGAAGAGCTAAAACACAAGCTTCAGCCATGGCTCCGCGTAAAGCAGCAAAGACAAATGTCGAGGTTTCGGGACAAGGCCCAGATAATGTCTCCGATACTTTGCCCCAAAGTATCGAATCAGTCCCTAACTGGTCATATGTTTCAGATATGCTGTAATCAGAATTGGTGGATTATTCCGATGACTCTGACGACAACGAAAAAGATGATATAACCACCAAGTACAAAATATTCATTAAATCCAGAATGCACAGGGTAGCATCCAGGCCACGGTTGCTTCCATATTATGACATGATCCGATGGGCATTGGATCACGTGGACATACCGACCAGGACTATCATGAACGAGCGGAGAGTCACCGTTGGGACTTTTAGGCCAAAGCATCTACAAACCATGTATAAGCTACCCACGACGTCCAACCACACATATGGCACTGAGTTCTTGGAGGAATTCAAGGAGAAGGAATGCGTACAATATGATAAAACCATGTCTA
The DNA here is from genome assembly GCA_009831015.1 of Picea engelmannii. Taxonomy (NCBI): domain Eukaryota; kingdom Viridiplantae; phylum Streptophyta; class Pinopsida; order Pinales; family Pinaceae; genus Picea; species Picea engelmannii. The sequence goes on from ML809190.1 coordinate 201,349, forward strand.
GTTTGATAAAGGATTGGGTTTCAAACACTGCGAAGTTCAGAGATGATAACCACGACATTTATTCAGTCGCTTCGTTAGAACTGCAGTATAAATATGTGGCCATGATGACATGCCGGTTATATGGGAGAGAGGACACATTGCAGTTTTTCCTTGCGTGGGGCATTCTAATGTTTCGGGTCGCCGAAGGATGTTCTTTTGATTGGGAAAAGATGCTTTCGGATAGCTTGGCCAATCGGGTCACAGAGTATCAGGAGCAGAAGGAGAATGGGAAGGCGTCATCATTCTTCATGTTCGTGTACATTATGGACGCAATTTGTTCTATGAGACCATTTCCATTGATGAGCTGGAGTTGGACTCCGGCCGAAGACAAACCCATACATGTATATCATGAAAAACTATGGGAAAACAAAGAGGAAAATTTTGCATATGAAATTTTTAACTGGGTAACGGTGCCCCTGCACATCACCATTTTTGGTCACCCGCCACCTCGTATCTCGAACAACATAGTGACAAATCTGAGTAGCATAGCAGACTGGTACGTAGAGACATAATTTTCATACCTCAGAGTTTTCGGGGCTTCTTTTCCCCTGCATGCGCTGCCATTGTTCATTCCCGATAAGATGGCTTGTCACGAGGTCGCCCGACAAATGGTAATTGGCGGTGTGAGTAAAGAGCTTAAAGGTTATTCAAAGAAGGTATGGCCGTCTTTTCCCATTTGTTTGAATTCTTATTCTTTATTAGATTTCGGGCATGCCAAAGCCGAGGCTGCAGCCCTGGAAGACCTAAATTTGGTCTCCATCGAATACAAGAAACACGATCCACAGAGGATCGTGAGCAATCATTTGGCTAATTGCGGGCTCAAAAGATTTGAGCATGAGAATTCACCCTCGGATGACATTTTCCGAGGGGCGAGGTCCTATGAAGAAATTCTAGCCCGGATTCAATCCTTGGCACCCGCGGAAAGAGCTGATGTGTTGAGGTTCCAGGAACACCAACGTAGCTATCTTCCAACTATGTTGCGAGGTGAAGGTCCAGGTGTTTCGGAGACAAAACAGAAGGATGCCGAAGGTTCTAAGGATGCAAATCTCGACCAGTGAAAACACCAGGACGGGGGGGAAAAAACAAAGAATACGGAAGCAGAGAAAAAGACTCTAGAGCCGTCGGAGAAACAGAGCCCGGAGACAGAGATAAAAACTCCAGAACCGCCAAAGAAGCAGAATCCGGAGACATGGATAGATACTCCAGGAAAATCTGTGAAGCAGATCGGAGAACCCATCACATCAGTCACCCCCTTGCAGTCGATGCAGGGAAACATCGATGTAGGATGGATTTTCAACGAAGACCTGAGGCCCATAAGAGTAGAAGAACTCCCTCTGAACGAGTTTTTGTTTGATAAAAAGAGGAAAGTGATAGTAAAAAGGGAATTCTACCAAGAAGGAGAGTCGACTGCCAAGAAGTATAAAATTATGACCGAGGTAAAGGATAAAAAGAATGAGGAATTTGCCACTAAAATAGCAGGCACACTAGGAGCATACGCCTTGACAAATCAATTCTTAGTCGGGCTCCTAAAAAACCAACTCAAAAGAAAAAATCGCCTAATTAAGACCCTTGAAGCCAGACTGGCCACAACAACAGAGAATGCTAGAGATCAGGCGAGCGTGGGAATGGAGTAGGCCAGATTGGCCGATAAAAATGAAATAGAAATGCTCAAAACTAAGCTTGAGCAAACACAGCTGGTGATCTGATATGGTCGGATGCAAGCGAGTCAGCAGAGGAATTTGATCGAGCAGCTGGAGGCTAGGGTGGAGATTGCTGAGAACAGAATGATAGACATCGGGACATTCAAATCCCAGGCGATCGAGATTCGGAGCAGAATCTTTTCGGCACAACATAATTTTCTCACCAAGGTGGGGGCGATCCGGGAAAACTATCTGCTGGTCAATCAGGTTTTCGAGAACTTATCGGCCAGAGAACGGGATGCAGGAGTGACTCAGGTCACCTTCCAGGAAGCAGTAATAGCCATGAACAACAGGGTTTCGGTGGGTACTTCCAGGTTCACCATTTCAGAGAAAACCCGAGGAAACATTCTCTTAAAGGAATGGGAGCATAACATCGCTGAAGGCAAGCAACAAGCCCAACAGATAACCAATTCGTTAGAGGAGGCCTTTAATTCTATAGATGGCGAGCTGCTAGGCATTGAAAGCAGAGGCAATGCCGAGGCGTTGATGCAAATGAATGTGGAACAAATGTCACTTGATCTGAAGGAAAAGGAAGAAAGGGATTCGTCTGATATCTCTTAGATGACTGCGGTGGACCTAGTCCAAGTAGATAAATGCATGATCAAACCCAGCGCGCAATTGTGTGCCATCGACATCATCGATAGACAGATGGAAGACAGGTTGCAGCAGTCAGCCCGAGAATGTTACTTCTTCTAAGCCAGCTGTCAAGCGGAACCATCACGACTAATATCTCAGCTGGTGGAAAGATGTATTGCCTGTACTGAGCTCGCGCAGCGACAAACATCTGGCACCAAGTGAAGACAGACTAGAAGAAATGGAGCGATTGCTCTCTGCTCTGTCACAACCGAAATTTTGTGACTATTGAGATCCTACCTGCTTTGTAAAATTGTATAAATATATTACAAAAAGAAATAAATGAGGCTGGACCTTTTTGTGTCGATTTTAACAGAGTTTTTTACATTTGAGAAGTTAATAGAAGCAATTCTGAAGATTCTCAATTCCATCACGACTGTGTTACAAGTTTGTTTCTTTGTATTTCATATTTCATTTCATTTCATATTCATAATTGATGTGCTTCGTTATACTTTAGTACGACCACTACTATAGCGAATGAATTTTGGTTTTATGTAATTGTTTATTGTCTTTCCTCTGCACCAGCTATCAGCGGGTGTAAGACCAATTTTCATTTTCAAAATTCTACACATATTCTCTGCTACATCGGTTATTTCCTTACATTTTCCTCTTCTGTTTATTCATGATATTCTCCCATGGTAGAAGCCTTACACTATAGACATCTAAATGTTTTTCTCCCACCTCACACCTTTTATTAAAATATAATACAGTTACGAGAAAGAGACTTTGATTTGCATCCCTATTTTATTCATAAAACCGTAAAATCTCTTTTATTTGACCAAATTGAGACAACATTTAATCTCTCTTTGAAGTCTTTCCTACTTTTACTATTCCTCCATGACTGTCCCTGTACCAACACAACCTAATATTGAACCCGGACTATCAGATCAAACGCATATCGCTTTAAACTTATTCGACACAATCCTTAAGACAACTACTAACCGGGTCAAACTTGAGCGTTCATGGGCAGCCATTGAACAAGATATAACTATCCAGGAACAGTTGGAAGCTAGACAACAACAACGTGGGAATCTTCCCTAGTTTTCTTTACCGAAGGTTTACGCTTGTTTCTTCTCCATCTATTACCCACTTTTGGATGCCTTGACACTGTACTTTTAAGCCTTAAGTACAGACTCAGGAACAACAACGAGAATCTCTCACTTCTCTTGTGTCTGAGAATTTTGGGGTAGGAAAAACTATGGCTCATTTATAGAGGGTTTTTTACCAGCCTCAAATGAAAGCAATTGTAACTAAATATGTAAAGGGGTATGTGATGTGTTCTACTTGTAAGCCCACTAATAGAAAACTGGGGTTATACTCACCACTTCATGTTCCATCCCATCTATGGGAAAGTATCTCCATGGATTTTGTAGGGGGTTTACCAATGACCAAAGGGGGTCATGATTATTTGTATGTTGTAGTGGATAGGTTCAACAAGATTTGTATATTGATGCCATGTAAAAAGTATATCACTGTTGAGCAGACTGCTAATCTCTTCTTTCAATATGTTTGGGTTCACTTTCGGTTACCCACATCCATTTTCTCGGATCGAGATACTCAATTCCTTAGGGGCTTTTGGACTAGCTTGTGGAGGATGATGGACACCAAATTGAAGAGGAGCACTACTTTCTATCAATAGACCGATGAACAAACATAGGTGGTAAATCGAACAATGTTACTTTTTCTTTGAGGCTACTACAACAAACATCCCAAGTTATGGGATGAACATATACCCTATGTACAACATGCGTACAAATGAGATTTAGATTCATCCATTCAGAGTTCACCTTTTGAGACATGTTTTGGGTACCTACCAAAGGTTCCTTTGGACTTGATGTATGGGAGAGATGCCGATGTGAATGAAGAACGAATAGAGGATAGGGTCCGCAAGTTCATCCAGAGGATCCGACAGATACACCAGGCAGTCAGGGAAGAATTGGAGAAAATTCAAGCACAGTATAAAGCTCAGCATGACAAGCACAGGGTTGATCATCAGTTCCAGGTTGGAGACCGGGTATGGCTTCACATCAATAGGGAGAGATTGAAGGGTGAAGGAAATAAACTCAAGACCATTCATTATGGACCCTTCACTATCTTGGAGAAAAGTGGAACCAATGCTTTTCATCTGGATCTTCCATCTTACATGCAGATTTACTCCATTGTGAACATTGAGAACTTGAAACGTTTTGAGCCTCCCATGATCATGGATCAAGATGAGGAAGTTTCAATACCTTCAGTTGATGAGTTTTCACCTGAGAACTTGGATGAGTTACAGGAAGATATCATCGTAGACAGGCGGTGGAGGACTTCACGTAGGGGTGATGTTGATTATCTTCGAGTAGGCTTGAAAGGCATACATCCAAGCAAGGAAAAGTGGATAGAGAAGGACAAAGTGAGGGGACTCTTCCCTCACTTACCTGTTGATTGATGAAATCTTTTGGTGGTCCAAAAAGATCTCAGTGTGAAGGCGTGATCCAAAAATGATGAAGAGTAGGCTAAGAACAACTCAGAACTCACAGAGGCAACTTAGGACGATTGGAATGGATTTAGCAGACAGAGAAAGGGAAAACATTCAAAGTTCCCAAAACTCAGTGAAAATGGCATTATCGCGAAGATCATGTCGCAATCTTTCTAACGACGCAAACGACTCATCAAATGAAGTTATGGATTGAAAGATATTCATGGTCAAAGTTTGGTCAACCTAGCCTAGTTAGTAGGGGATGAGTCAACATCTGTATAGATGACGTCAACATCCGTACATCACATGTGGAAGGAGAAGGGAATATATACATGGTATGCTAACATCAGCATGATGTTAGGGTAGCACCAGAGCCTGCCACGTGTCACCTAGTTTTGGGGTTTTTGGACCGATCCGTGGACCAATCGGATTGTGCCACGTGGTAGTTCATACGATTGACATGACATGCTGCATGGCATGCTGACTTGGTAGGGGGTAGCGTGGAACAATGAGAGGCTGCCATGTAGTAGGCGGGAAATGCAAAAGGACAACCCGTGAACAAAATTTGGAAAAAAATTGGTTGGCGGGTCCACCAAATCTGGCGGAACACTTCAACCATAACCACAGTTTTGAATTGTTGGAGAAGGTTCTAGAGACACCGTTAGAATAAAAAAACACAAGTATATATATATAACACAACAATATAAATCCCAAAAGGAGAGTCCATGAGGTTTGACCCCAGGACCTCCTCCCATGCTCATGCCTTAATATATCCGCCCTAACCAACAGGCCTTGGTACCACATAGTAACCAATGCCCACTTTATTTATTAAAAGGTGCATCCACCTGGCCACAAAAAAGGGGAGAAGGCGTTCAGACCATACGACCATCTGGGCACACTTTTCAATGCAAAGTACAATGATAATCGTAGGTTGCAGAGGGCACAAAAACTGAGACGAAATTCTTCTTGAGCCTGGGAGTGCCAGAGTCAGATCGAGATGTGGGGACAATCATTTTTGGGTAAATCGACGCCACAAATTTAGTGGTGATGTTTGTTTTCTGATATGAGCATTATTTCTGCAACTTGATTTCAGAATGAGGTATACTTTTGTATTTTTCCCAATTCTTTTGTTGAGTTAATGAAAGAGCCTACCCATTTGAGAGCAGGACCCAGAGACGTAGTCCACCAGGGATGGACTTTGTTATCAAGTTTTTGTGTTCAGATGCGATGCTTATGTCTCTTCATTTTTTGAGTTTTTCCTTCTTTAATGGAGCACTTTAATTTATGGTCATTTAATGCAATTCTTTATAAATCAGGATGAAAAGATCTTGGATCATATTTGGAGCCTTTTGCTCCTTACAGTCAATCTCCATAAGAGATAGTCCTCTTCGTCTTCTACTTCACATGAGTGTGTACTTTCGTGTGTACACACTTATATGTCTCGGCTAGAGACTGTCTAAATAGTTACCTCCTTCAACTGTCATCATAGCTCCTTCTCAGAGCTATCACTTGTGACCTACCTGGAACAAGAGACAAGAACAACATTTCCATGGTAACCTCGATGGAATGGTTAGTAATCAAGAACATCTCCTAGAGGAGATCAATTTCATCTTTGAGACAAGTATATAATTAACAATGAGCATTCTCTTAATGGTAATCATACCGATAGTATTCAGGTGCACCTAAATGTTGGAACATATATATATTTCTAAACTTTAGATTTTAAATAGATTTCATTCTCATTTAAATAAAAACAACACGTGTTTGTTTCTCACCGTTGATGAAGTTTTCCACCTAATAAAACGATCCTAATCTCTTAAAAGTTATGGAGCCACCTACACGTTAAAAATTCAAATCACTAAAGACTATATTTCAAATTTCGGGTTTCAGAGTTTCGCGCTCAGGCATTTCAACATGTAGCAACTCCAAAATCCCGATACCTGAAAAGTGTTTGAGGAATCCTAGTCACATTACACACATACTCACTAATACCTGACGTACCCTTCCAAAAAAATGACCTGTCGAAACTTTAAATAAAGTTAATTAACCAAACGAATGAAAGGATGAATACTTAAGAAGAAACTAAAACCCAATTAGAAAATCAAATAATAATTTCGCTATTTCGAGAATCGGGTCTTCGCCATCTATCATATCACTAATTCCCGAAACACGAACTCCCAAAATATCTTAAACATTAAGTTGGGTTAATTAAGCATTTAAAACGATGAACGATTAATTAATCATATTGCAATTTCGCATTTCGGGGATCCTGCCTTGAGGGACTTGCAATATCCCGAGATCCGAAACCCCAAAATATTTGAGGTTAATCACGATTAATTAAAAGGGTTAAACATGATTAAAATTAATTAATCACATCGCGATTTCGCATTTCAGAGATCATACCTTGAACTGTTATAGGATAATCCAAGGTCCGAAGACTTGAAAATATTAAAGGTTAAACGTGATTAATTACCAGGTTAAACGATATTTATTAACGAATTAAACACTCTTATCTCATATTAAGTTTTTGCCGAGTTGTAGATCGGGTAATTTCAAATTTCATCTATGCTTTTCCCGATCACAAAAAACTAACCATTAATGGCATTAATAGCCGATCTAGGGAAAATGATTTCAAATAAGATCCTGTATCATCGCCCAAATATTTTCATTAAGGGGAAGTAAATACATTGTCAGTGAAGGTATACACAAACTGGTTCACTTAAGGTAGAGAAGATATTTTCATTTTGAATTACATTCACGTTTTCATAGAAAAATCTTAGTGAGATAATAAGTCCTGTGCATTTTCTGTGATGCGTAACACAGTGTTGCATTTACTACTATCAGGGCTCTGTGAAAAATGGGTAAAGGGACTGGTGAGAGCTCGATCCAAAACACATATGTCCTCTCAAACACATCACCGAGAGCTGTGAAGACCATAAAAACTTGGACGTAGGTCTGGGATATCCTACAATATGAGCTGAACAACTGTCCAGAATAGTCAGACGATGAAGGGACCAAGACTCAGGAGACGAAGCTCAAATACATAGCACAAGCAGAGCTACATAATATAGCCACGCAACCGAGGCTCATTCCGTATAATGACATGATAGGTTGGTCTCTGGAGAATGTTGACATCACTACCAGGACCATCTACAGTGCGCAGAAAGCAGTTGTTGGATATTTCCGCCCTGAACATGTACAAGTGATGTACAAATTGTCCCCCACATTCAAACACAGTCATAATGCCGATTTCTTAAAGAAGTTCGAGGAAGAGGAGTGCCCAGAAGGCATAAAGAACTACCCTGATTTGATCAAAGATTGGTGGGCACGCCCTGAGAAATTCAGAGCAGACACCCATGGCGTATACGCCACCACATCATTAGACTCTCATATGTTGTATGTGGCCATGATGTTCTGTAGAATTTTCGGGAGGGAAAATTCGGCCCACTTCTTGTTATCATGGGTACCGATAATGCACGAAGTTGCAGAGGGTTTTTCATTCTATTGGGCCAAAATGCTATTAGACAGTTTGGCCAAGGAAATCACCGAATATCAGATGTTGAAAGCCAAGGGATGACCTGCCCAGTTTTATATGTCGGCATAACTTATGGATGCCATTTGTTTTATGACACCTTTTCCTTTGATGGGCTGGAGTTGGACTCGACACAATGTCGAGGAAATACATCTTTATCGTTTGAGGCCATGGGAAGATAAAGCGAAAGATTTATTTTATGAAATCTGCAATTATGTGGTGGTGCCAATGCATATCGCCATATATGGGTGCCCACCTCCCAAGATTTCTGACAGAGTAGTGGCCAACCTGGAGGAGATAACGGATTGGTATATGGAAGAGCATTTTTCCTATATCAGGGTTTTTGGTTGCTCGGTTCCTCTATACGCCTTGCCCAAGTTTCTACCAAACTGATTGGTGTGTAAAGAAGTAGCACAACAAACTGTACTAGGCAGAGTCGGTAAAGAGATAAAAGCCCTGCAAAAAAAGGTGTGGCCTACTTTTCCATTGCAGATAGGTATGTTTTCACTATCATATTTTGGCCATTCGAAAGTAGAGGCTGCGGCCCTGGAAGAAATTAAACTTGTCAATATTGAGTTGAAGAAACACGATCCTCATGAGATTGTGGGAAAACACATGGCCTCTTATAATTTGAAAAGGTACGAGCATGAAGATTCTCCTCATGATGATATATTCTGAGGAGCAATGTCCTATCGGGAAGTTTTGAGCCGAGTCCAAACTCTAGCTCCAGACCAATTGGTCCAATTCTATAATTTGCAAAATCATAGGAGAAATATCCTTCCGAAGGTCTTGCAAGGAGAAATACTTACACCCCCAGCTACAAAGGAAATTGAGGTCCTGAGTTTAGAAACAAAGAACTCCAATGAACAAGATGCTCAAGAAAGATGGGAGAAGACTGAGGTTTTGACTCAGGAAGGGCGACTGTCCACGCCAGGAAAATCAACGACTGATACAGTCGGGAAACAATTGTTCACTAAGATTGGAAACCCTATCCTATATATCACGCCTTTACAATTCACCAGAGGAAACCCGAGTGCCGAGGTAGTGTTCATAGAATATATTACGCCTATTTCGGCTGAAGAGATGCCTTCTCCTGATTTCTTTTTTAGCAAGAAAAGAGGGCCTTCTCCTGATTAGAGTGTTTAAGGATAAATTCGTTAGTGCGGACACAGACCAATCTCCCCAGATCCACCTGGATCTGGAACAAAACGTGACAGAATATACCGCTTTCCCTAGATCTAAAGTATTGAATGGACAAGAGAAAAGGATGATGCACTTACCTTATGAAAKCTCTCCTTATCTCTGTTGTTCCTCGCTCTGCTACAATGCTCTTGTATCGTCCAATCAAAACAACACAAACCAATCATAGCAAAGACATTAATATATTCAAATACCTAGACTATACATGTGATCAAGGAATCATGTAATAAAGTAGATCTAACTTTATGGGAAAGAAATATATCACTATATCATATTAAATGTGAAAGAGAGATTACAACCATTGCCTTGATGTCGTAAGGTCCCTTCCAACTGTCCTTTGTTCCCAACACACTTCTTGCTCCAAGGATTCTGAAACCATAGATCTGATAGCTGCTCACAATCTATCTTGACAAAGCCAATCTTAAAGCCACTCCAATCAAGCTAATAATTCCAAGCTCATCCAATCTCAAAGCTAACTTTCTCCATGAGAATTCCTCTCCTTTTATAAGCTGAAGAAGATAAGGTGAGGAGGTTAGGATGATCCCACTAAATCATGAAAGCGAGTAAGATCCAAACTATTCGAATGCCACCTCACCCAAGAAGCTTCTCCTTCTAGAAAATTCGAGAAACCGTACATTTTTCCCACGTGCTGGAATGTCCGCACCCTAGCTATATAGCAACCTGCGGACAGTCCGCACCCTGGCTATATAGCAACCTGCGGGAATTTGCCATTCCCGCACCCTGCCTATATAGCAACCTGCGTACATTTCTTTTTAGAAGGTTTTTACATAGGAAAATGCAACTTTTTTCCTCAGGAAAAGTTCTTCTTCCTTCTCTCTTCAGGAACTCAGGCCACTGTGACCCCTCTAAAGGCAATATATAGGTTTACATCATTAACGATCATAGGGATGACGAAAATAATGTGTAACACAGAGGGAAGGTGCAATTGTCAAAAGACACTAGGTGCTATTTGATGGTCAGGCCTTGGAAGAGGAAGACTTCACTACAGCTGTGGCAGGCTCGTCGGGATCTTTCACAACGAAAAACCAATTTTCAGTTGGAAACTTAAAAGAGCGATTGAAGCAAAAGGATCCGTTGATAAGCCAATTGCAAAATCAAGTAAATACCATGGAAAATAATTTTAGAAATGAGATGAACAAGATTTTTGAGAAGATTAGAGTTTGTAATACACATGAAATCCAACAGCTCAAATCCAGTCTCGACGAAATGCACAAGAACGCACAGGTGAGTAGAGAATGGGCCTTTCAGCAGGGAGAGTTGGTAAAACAACTACAAGCCAAAATAAACTCGACTGAAAATACGACTGTAGATATGAGAGTTTTCCAAGAGAAGGCATTGGAGATGCGTGAGGAATTGGGATCAACACAACAAAGCCTTTTCACTAAGGTAGAAGCTGTCCAAAACCATTTTCGGGTGGTAGACCAATCCTTAAATAACATTTGTTTAAAGGAGAGAGAAGCTATTGCTTCTCGGGCCACTTTCCAAGAAGCAGTTGTGTTGTTGACAAGAGAAGGAGTATCTATGGTCTCCAGATTGTCTCCTTCGGAGCAAACCATAGGCGATATTATATTGAAGACCTGGGAGACTAACATAGTTGAAAGTAAAAGAATGGCTAAAGAAGTAAAAAAGGATTGTGAAGAAACTTTTCATTCACTTGACAAAGAGTCATTAGGCCTTGGAAAAGAGAACATCTCTGAAGTCTCGGGACAATTTGATATAGCAAAGCATCAAATTAATATCAAGACAAACATGGAAGAGGCTCGGGCTGAAATCTTGCAATTAAAATAGATTGTTATTGCTTAGATAGATAGGTGGCTAATGAAGCCTAGTCTGCAACTATAGTCTATATCTTTAGAAGACAAGAGAATGTAAGATAGACTGCCTCACTTAGAAAATAAATTATATATTTTTGAGGCAAACGACTTAACATAGCCGTCCAGATTGGTGGTACAATTCGTGGGCATGTGCGTTAAATGTGTTGAGCAGGGAAAAGGAAACACTTCCAGGAACCAATAAGATAACCTGTACACATCAGTTATACAGATCAATATTAGAAGACAAACTATTTCTGAGCTGGAGAACGAGAAGGAAAAATGCCTCCACTAGCATAGAGAAGAGACAAGGGAGATGCAAGTGAAGCGTTTCAGATTTTACATTTTGTAATTTTACTATATTAGAAATAAGGAGAATTCCAAACGCTTAGGGTTGAGAACCTTTTGTATAAATACATATTTCAAAGATTGAACAAGGGTTGCTTCTTGCCGAATGCAATTAAGAGAAAATCTCCATTTGTGAGAATTAATACAAGCACAGACATCGATTCCAATCTTTGTGTAGTCTGAGTTATGTTTCCCCTTTGTACTCCATATTTCTTATTTCTTTAAATGTCTCTTTGATAAGTGAGTGTTTACAATTTAGTAACACAACTACTGTAATCACACCAAACCGGTTGTTCATTAAGCAAGCAATTTTCCCTCTGTATTTTTTGTCAGTAAATACAAGACCTGTAAGCTACTTGGATAACTAAATATTATATCCTTTCAAGACTGCATGCTTTATTTTCTTCTACTCTGAATAGGATAAGATTCATATCTGCATTGATGCCTTGTTTTGTTTAACAATTTTGTAAGTTTCCCTCACCTCACCTGATTTTAAAAATCGACTCGGACAACAAATTACGGCCTTTGTACGGTTCTGTTTTTATTTTCATTTGAGGAATTAAGTCTTATATAACTATCAGAAGAAAAAACACTTCTTAAAATAAACCTTTATATTTATGATGCCTTGACATTACGCTTCTAAGCCTTAAGTGTAATCTCAGGAACAACATCTTTTTGGTGCCGCTGCCAGGGATGGAGATACAAAGTTATTTTTCCCTAGGAAGAACGACAAGCTAATATTATGTCTTTGATAGTGAACACAGATTGAATACTGTATTAAGTATTTATCTTTCACTTGGCAACTCCACAATATATAAGCTATCATTCGGTAGAAATAATACCAGGAAGAACCCTGACGAACAACAAACTACTCCTATAACCGATCCCGAAAAGATTTTAAGACCAAGGGGAAACCCCAAGCAAGCTACCACATCCACAAGTAAGGTTTACCAAACCAAAGCTATGGAAACTAATGATAAGGTCCCACTTGAATAGTCAACCTCACAAGAGGGTTACACACAAATCCACTTCGGAGATACATCAACTAATAAACCTGAAACTGAAGTTATAAACCCCGAACCGCTTTTACCTGAGATAAAATCCGAGACCGTTTCAACTCCCCCCTCTACTAATAAAGGTAAAGGACCCCTTTTGATACCCACATTTATTTCACGGATCCCCGAAGTAAAGGTTTATATTCCACGAAACTCTAAGGAGTATATCGCGTATTCTGATTCAACTCTTGTTGGTTCTTCTGTCTATATATCCTGTAAGTCCAAAGAACCCATCCCTCATTTCCCTTTTCCCCCTTTTTAAAACTTTCAGTCTCCTACTGATCTGTCTCCATAACTTCATTCTCCTCATTCTAAAGCAGCCGAAGGGCCACTACAATTTTACAAAAACTCCCTTTTTAGCTCTCAAATTTCATCCCCTCACATTCAAATGGCTGCAATTGGAGGAGGTGGCGCCGAAGGTGGTGCTAGAGGTGGCGCCAGAGGTGGTGCAGGAGGAGGCAACCAAAGGCCACCACCTCCTCCTCCTAGGATATTTGCAAAAGTAGTTGCGAGATATGCTCATCTGGCCCTTCCCCCTGTCCTTCATGAACTACTTGAAAATTACATGAAGAATTTACCAAAGTTCATAGGAGAGGGAGATTTAACGACAATAGAGCACATAAATTTTTTTGACCAATTCACTGATATCCTCAACATTGAGCATGAGGATGTTTATTTAAGACTGTTGGTGCAAACCTTTGAAGGCCAAGTAATAATTTGGTTTTGAGGGCTTCCAGTGGGATCTATTGCATATTATGATGCACTGGAAATCACCTTCTTAAGGAAATGGGGAGAGAGAAAAGATCACTTGTATTACGTGACAAAATTTGGGGTTTTGAGGAAAAATAATTCAGAGTCATTCTTCGAGTTCATCTAAATCTTTAATAAACTTTATCACAAAATTCTGGCAGAAGTTAAACCCTCACAGCCTGCAGCTAAAGTAACTTTCGCAGGAGCTTTCGAGCCAGACTTTGCCCTTCTTTTGAGAGAAAGGAGATCTTTTGATCTCATCAGAATGCAAGATGACTCCATCTAAATTGAGTCAAACATGATGGAATCTAGTAAATTAAAAGTGAAGGTCAAAACAAAAAACAAAGACACTAAGCGCTTCAGGGAGAAAGATGGAACTTCCGGATCTGGGAAGTTCGCTGAGGACAAAATGGATGATATGGCCAAAATAATAAAAGAATTATCAAACAAGATCTCTAGGATAGAATTAGACCAGGCTAAGCCTAATCCATTTGCTAGGAGAGACTTCAAAAGGAATCCAAATCCACAGACCTAGCAGATACCGGTAAAAAATGAGGATAAGAAAATCAAAGCTCCCTTCAAAACATAAAACTTTATGCAAAGTGATGATACACAAGATTTTGAGTGATTTGATGAAGATATATGGAACCTCAGTGATAATGACCAAGAACCTCACCTAACCAGATAGGATTACGAAAGGTATTTAGATCAAGAACCACTGCTTGGAGATGAGGTAAGTATAAATAATATGGGGGACTCTGATTATCAAGGAATCATGGAGTCTATAATGGCCGAGCTCCAACAAAAATATAATTTAAGGCCTAGAGATAAAAAATTTACAACTGATCGACTGAAGAAAATTTTGTCGAGAAGTAAAATGAATGATACCTCTCAACCATCCATTGAAAAGCTAACAGCCAAATAAAAGACAGTTGAGATGCAAGATACCAAGACAAAGACGACCAAAACAAAGGAAACCCAAACCAATAGAACAAAAAAAAGAGACACAGAGATACCATCAAGGGAACCCGAAAAGACGATTGGAAGTTTCAATCTAGAAAGTGAAATCAATAAAATTAAAATTCCGGTACCTTTGGTTGAACTGGAAAAAAATTCGATGTGCATAAAACAAATCACCAAGATGATTAATTTCTCGGATACTGAAAGTCATGCAAATTCTATTAATTTGGAAGATGATAATCCTACTATGATGTTTGGTCCGCATATCGAAAATGCCAAAGATCCTGTCACTCCTTTTTATATCACGTTGACTATGCATGATCATTTCCTACATAACTGTATGTTGGATTCTTGAGCCTCACACAACTTAATTCCCAAATCCATTATGGAAAAACTGGGTCTCGACGTTACTAGACCCTATTGAGACTTGTATTCTTTCGATTCAAGAAAAGTTAAGTGCCTTAGCATGACTAAAGATTTACTAGTTAATCTTGCACAAATCCCTGTGAAAAATATTCTCATGGATGTAGTTGTTGCTGATGTTCCTGCAAAGCATGCCATGTTGTTGTCCAGGTCTTGGGGTGCTAAACTTGGAGGATCGGTGAAACTAGATATGACTTATGCCACGATCCCGATCTTCAGCGGACAGTTCACCCATTTGTACAGGGAGACGAGATTGGCATATACTGTAAGTGACCCACAAAACTCAAATAAATATCTAGTATATGTCGCCGATCAAGATTTAGGAAAGTGTATATTAACAATTGATGATAGTTTAGATGAATGTACAGAAGAAGAAAAAAAACAAAACAAAAAAACAAATAAAATGCAAATAGTGTAGGAGTTTGGAAGATATGTTTTGATGGTGCTTCATCATGGGAAGGAGTAGGAGTCGGGGTATTGTTTTTGGCACAATATGATGAATTTATTATTCCTTTCTCATATAGATTGAAATGGAACATCAACTATACTAATAACGTATGTGAATACGAGGCTCTCGTCTTAGGATTAGAGGCTGCTAGAAAGTTGAAAATTGAAAATCTGATAGTTTACGACGATGCATAATTGATTGTAAAACATATTAGGCAGCAGTATCAGGCCAAGAATCCAAGTTTAAGGTCATACATGAACTGTGCCTGGGATCTGATCGATTTTTTTTTTTCTCATCATTCAATATTCATCATATTCCCAGGGCATAAAATCAACAAGCCGACTTCCTAGCGAAAGCAACTGCGACTTTCATGCCACCTACAGTTTTGAAACTGAAACATCACATAGAAATGAGACACTGTCCTTCAATACTGAATAATGTTCAACACTGGCAGGTATTTGAAGACGATGAGCAGATCAAACAATTTTTAGAAATGGTCGATGAATTTTCTGAAACACATATTGATTAGGAAAATCAGAATGACTCTGCTTGGGTCATGCAGAAAGGTGAATATGCTTAGGAGTTCCAGGATAAGATCGCTAATCACCGCATGTTGGTACTGAAAAACAATCAAATCTCAAAAGGTCTAATTCCTTTAAAGAGATTATTCGATCATGACGATATTCCCCTAAAGTCTACTTTGCAACCTCAGCCTGCAGAGGTTGAAGATTGTAATATAGGCACTAAGAAAACTCCTAAGATGGTAAAGATATATAAATACCTCCTAACTAAAATGAAAAGAAAATATGTTGAGTTACTCAGGCAATACAAAGATGTTTTCGCCTGGTCTTATGATGAATTGTGAACTTATGATACCACCGTAATCGAACATAAAATCCCTTTAAAGCAGGGCGTAAAACCTTTCAAGTAGAAGCTCAGACACATAAATCCTATACTGCTACCTATGATAGAAAGGGAGGTAAAGAAACTCCTGGATGAAAATATCATTGTTCCACTCAAGTATTCCAAGTGGGTAGCCAATTTAGTTCCAATTAGGAAGAAAAGTGGTGAAATTAGATTTTGCGTGGATTTCAGAAACTTAAATAGATCATCCCTCAAAGATAATTATTCACTACCTAAAATGGATCATGTTTTGGAGAAATTGGTCAGAGCCAATATAATGTCTATGATTGATGCCTGTTCAGGTTATAACCAAATTGTAGTCCACGAGCATGATAAAGAAAAACCGCGTTCACTACCTCATGGGGTACTTTCATGTATGATAAAATTCCATTCGGTCTGATGAATGCAGGAGCCACTTTCCAATGAGCGATGGACATCGCCTTCATCAGTGAAAGAGATAAGTTTGTGTTCATTTATCTTGATAATTTAACTGTGTTTTCTAAATCTGATGCAGAGCACTTAATACAGCTCAAACAAACGTTCGAGAAATGTCGAAAATTCGGTTTGTCTCTGAACCCCAAGAAATCTCATTTTGCAATGCAGGAAGGTAAACTCTTGGGCCATATAGTATCTAGAAATGGAATTAAAATCGACCTAAAAAGGGTTGAAGCTATAGATACAATAAATATTCCTAGGAACATAAAGGAAATCCAATCTTTTATAGGAAAAATAAACTTTTTAAGAATATTTATTCTGAACTTCGCTGAAATTGTAAAGTTGATTATAGATATGCTAAAAAAGGACAACACAGTCAAATGGACAACTGAAGCTAAAGTGTCCTTCGAACGTATCAAGAAATTTATAGGGGAAGCACCCATGTTGGCCTGTCTTGATTACATGAAAGAATTCTTGATTTTCTCATTTGCATCCGAATATACGATTGCAGCCGTACTCCTACAAAAGAACGAGGAAGGGTTCGAACAACCGATAACATTCTTTAGCAAAAGCCTTAGAGACACATAATTGAAATACGACATACTGGAAAAGCAAGCATATGCAATGGTGAAATACCTAAAAGATTTCAGGACCTACGTGCTACATTCTAAAGTAATTGCGTATGTACCTATCAGTTTCATTAAAGATATATTGGTTCAACCTGATAGCGATGGTAGGAGAGGTCGATGTCTTGCGAAGATCCAAGAATTTTATCTTGAGTTCAAACGAACAAAACTTGTCAAAGGTCAAGGCCTGTCTAAGCTATTAACCGAATCAAATTTCAGAGCACTTGGGATAAATCATCTACAAGCTTACGAAGGTTTTCCAGACATAGACAAATTTGATGTCACTATACCTACAACCAAGATCCAAGAAAAAAATTCTTCCTTTGCCTGGTATAGCGACATAGTTTCATATCTCTTGAATCTGCAGTGCCCGAGTTATATGACTCCCTCCAAGGCAAGAACACTGAAGCTGGATGTGGTAAAATATTGTATCATTGATAGCCAGTTGTATTGGAAAAACCCATTGGGAATTTTATTGAGATGCCTAACATAATCCGAAACAGAGAATGTCATAAATGAGTTTCATGAAGGGGTGTGTGGAAGACACCATGCCTGGAGGGTGATGGCTTATAAGATCCTAAGAGATGGATACTATTGGATGAAGTTATTTACAAATGTGAATACTAAATTCAGAGCCTGTAATCCCTGTCAATTATTCTCAGGTAAACAAAAACTCCCCGCACTACCCTTGACCCCAGTCAAGACGAAATCTCCATTTCAACAGTGGGGTTTGGATTTTATTGGAGAAATTCATCCACATTCAAGTGCACAACATAAGTGGATCTTGAATGCTACAGATTATTTCACTAAATGGGTTGAGGCCATTCCGACCAAAAACGCTACAGACTCAGTGGTGATAAATTTCTTAGAAGAAATCATTTTATCTAGATTTGGCTATCCTTGGAAGCTAGTTACAAATAATACCCATGCATTCAAATCCATGGCGATGGTTAGTTTTTGTCAAAAGTACAATATTGTACTGGGACATTCCATGACTTACTATCCTCAGGGAAATGGATTGGCTGAATCATCAAATAAGAGACTAATCACCATAATAAAAAAGGTGCTAACCAAAAATAAGAAAGCCTGACATGTTCATCTGAAATGCGCTTCGTGGGCTAATCAGATAGGCACTAAGAAGTCGATCGGAATGTCCCCTTTACAAATGGTGTACAGAACTGACGTGGTACTACCCATAAACCTGGCTCTATCGATAATGAATCTCTAGAAAGATTCAAAGGAAGAAACTAATGATATCACCTAAAGAATCAATCAGTTAATAGAAGTGCAACAGAGCAGGGCTGAGGTGGATGAGAAATTTCAGAAATACCAAGACAATATGAAAGCCCTATTTGATAAAAAGGCTAAAGATATGGATTTCCTTCCCGACGACCTCGTTTTGAAATGGGATTCTAGGAAGGAAGATGTCGACAAACATGGAAAATTAGATCACATCTGGTGTGGACCTTTCAGGGTCATAGCTTCTGAAGGAAAGAATTCGTTCTTGTTGGAGAACCTTGACGAGAAAGTTCGTAATGCCCCCATCAAGGAGCGTTACCTGAAGAAATTTATGCAATAAACATGTTTCCAAACTCTCACTATATATACCAGTTTGATTTCCTTGTTTTGATTCACAATTTCCATTTTTTTGGTAAGTTTCCACTTTCACTATAAATACAATCAAGTTTGTTGATTTCATAAAAAATAGAAATATCAAAAATAAGTAACAACTACTATTTCTTTTTTGAGAAGTTTCTGACATTTCTTGTGCTTATCTTTATGCAGAATGCTCACTGATAGTTGAGAGATAAGAAGGTATCATAAACACATTTCAGAACATTGATATTCTCTCAAAATAGATGATAAATAAATGGTTTGCTTAGTTGAAAATATAAAGAAAATTTGAGGTATGAGCTTCTAATCCATTGAACCAAGCTGAAATTTTCAAAGAGATTTAGCTAAATATGAAGGAAGTCTCATCCATATAAATATTATCACCTGATCAACAACGAGAGGAATATAATAATTATGACTTAATCCTAAAAGTCTTCTCTGAGTTAAATAAAATTAAAATATCAAAATAACAACTGAAATAAAATAAAATAAAATAAAATAAAAATGAAATACGAATAAAAGATCTTAAAAGAATACAAGAATATCTAAAAAAGCTTATGTGAGATTGACCCTGCTCGCAACAAAACTTTTGAATACTCTTACTGTTTTATCCTGCCCATCCCAAAGTTTTATTTTTCTTTGATTCTCTTTTCCTCCTTTTGGTCTTCACAGAGGGAAGATTTCGTCTTAACTTTGAAAACTCAGAAACATGTCTTAAAATAATGTTAGGCGAAAATTTATACGCCCCTCTCAATTTAATT
>ML809191.1:74164-85891 GCA_009831015.1 Picea engelmannii
GCTAGGGTTTTCCTCCATGATATGCTGTATAATGTTGATGATATGAAAAACAATGATCTGCTGATACTGTTACCTAATATGATAATCTTATTTGAATTGGCAAGGTTTGCCTTCAATACATTTTTGTTGAGATAATGTAGCAAATCAGGCATGAAAAATAGTGTCGGTCTGTCCACTGTCCATTTGAATTCTTCGTCGACAGAGAGACAAGTGCAGTTGAGGGCATTTATGGTCATTTCATCAAAGTGCAATAGAATTTTATCGTACACAACGATATCATTAACCCATTTAAATTTCTCTCTTTGTAAACTAGCAAAAGCTAACTGAAAGCAATGAATCTCTGCTTGAATCTCTGCATAATTGAAAAGTTTCTTGTTAGGTTCCAGGGATCCAAGGCCATAGAGAACTACATGTAATTGTGAATGATGGGGTATGTTCCTATCAACCTTTTTATTTGGGTAACCATTTCTGGTTTCTGCATTTGTTTCCTAGCTTCCTTAAAAAACAAAGAGTTCTCTAACTTTTGTCGAGTGAGCCGTGCTTTTCCCGTTAGTTCATGAACTTTTGTATGAATTTCTATGTCAGAAAAAACGTTCTCCATTATTGTCAATTCACACTAAACAATTGCCCTTCCAAATTGCTTAATGAATAAGAAGAAAATTGTACGATAATACGTCCAAAGATGGAAATCTTTGACAAGTATATATATTTGTGGATAAAGGTGTCGATTAAATGTAATAGTGTGACCCTGTTACTCTAAATTGCTTTCAATAAGACGATTCTTCTAATGTGCACTGTAAATGTGTTGTCAATTAATGTAATTAGTCACCAACTTTCCATTCGGGAAGAGGAATAATCTGTGGGTATACTTTGATTGTGCAAGATTTTCTATTGATGTTTATTTATTAAGGGCTTAGTTTAAATGTTTGGTTTTTTAAAGTTTTTAAGGGTATATTTCTAGATAATTTTTATTGAAATTAGGTCAAAAATTATTGAAACTTCAGATTTAATTTGAGTGATCAATTTTTACTGAAATCAAGTTATAAATTATTGGAACTTCAAATTTGATTTGAGTGATTGAGTTTATAAAATTAAAGTATCTTATGAATTTATGAGAGTGTTGAATCCATCAATACAAAAAAAAATACAATTTAAACAATAAAAAATAATGTTTTCACCAAAATTTATTTAATAACATAAATTTATATGAAAATAAGTAATATAAATATATTAACTAAAAAAAATATAAAATATTTAAAGATAATATAGATTTACATGAAAATAATTGTTTTATATCTTATACAAAATATGAAAATAATTGGTTTATATCTTATACAAAATATGAAAATAATTGGTTTATATCTTATACAAAATATTTACCAATTGTCTTATTATGAATGCATTTGTGCATGGAAATCTACTAATATGAAGCAAGTATATTAATTCAAAACTAAAAATATAGCGGTTTAATATTTACCAATTGTCTTATTATGAATGCATTTGTGCATGGAAATCTACTAATATGAAGCAAGTATATTAATTCAAAACTAAAAATATAGCGGTTTAATATATGAAGCAAGTATATTAATTCAAAACTAAAAAATATAGTGGTTTAATATATGAAGCAAGTATATTAATTCAAAACTAAAAATATAGCGGTTTAATATATGAAGCAAGTATATTAATTCAAAACTAAAAATATAGCGGTTTAGTATATGAAGAAAGTATATTAATTCAAAACTAAAAATATAAGCGTTTAATGTGGATTTAAAGAAAAAAGAAAAAAAATATAATATGGATTCACATAAATCTTGATATATAAAAAGTAAATAATGTAACTATGTTAATAAAAATTAAGCATATAATGTATAATGACATAATAAAGATATGATTTATAATAAATATTATTCTATTTATATTGACATAAAAAAGAAATAAGATATGTTTTATAATAAATGTTATTCATTGTGTAAAAATATATGAAGCTTATATCCTTTGTTGTCAATAAAAATAATGTAACTATGTTAATAAAAATTAAGCATATAATGTATAATGACATAACAAAGATATAAAGATATGATTCATAATAAATATTATTCTATTTATATTGACATAAAAAAGAAATAAGATATGTTTTATAATAAATGTTATTCATTTTGATTTAGTAAAAAGATATGAAGCTTATATCCTTTGTTGTCAATACGTTAACATCATTATGTTTGAGTAACATTATGCATTTATAACAGTTTTTTTAATTTAATACCATAATCAAAATATCATACTAGTTTTTTTTTTACTTAATATTATACTCAAAAAATTATTTTATTTAAAAATATTGTTTTATTTAAAGGTATTGTTTTTTGTTATATATAATATAAAAAAATTAGATGATTGTTAATATAGATAATAAAATAAAGAAACCAATCCAAGTTTACGAGATTGATAAGTCAATTCATGCCCTTCAAGGGAGACTTCTAAGAAAGTTTTAATATTAATAAGATAAAAGGCTACCAGCAATTTTAGTGAAATAACCTTCTTGCATATCATATAAATCAATAATATTAAGTTCATCAAATATTTGAGCATATATGTATGTGGCCCTCCTAGACAACATACAACCATATAACAAACAATGTAAGGGTTAACTCACACTCATATAACTCGATATATAATAATGTAAGGGTTAACTTACACCGATATATAATATATTGATGCGCGTGATCCATGAGATGAATAAGAATAAAATATAGAATTTACAATGGGGAAAGTTACGAGACTTAATTTAAAAGACACATTATGTAATTACGTAAATTAATTAAAAATAGATTTGAAAGTTAAGATATTGGTTATAATGGGTATACAAATGTATAAATGTAAACTATATTGAGATAAGTATGGAAGTATTTTAATGTGTATACAAATGTAAAATAAAAAATTATATTGAGATAAGTATGAAAGTCTTATGGTAGTAACTAATATATGGAATTGCATGTCATATTAGTGAATTTAAGAAAACTTTGGGACGTGATAGTGATTGTAATGGAGATTTATGTGTTACATATACTTTGATTCTCAAAACTTACTTTTAATCTTTATTTGTGGATATGGATTTTTAAGATTAATTCATACAATGATTTCAACATTACAATATGTTAATTTAAGCATGAAGATATTAAGTATATTCTTTAGGTGTATTGGTTTTAATGTTGAGTTATTATTTTCATTTTGAGATTGCATTGGTTTTAGCATAAAAAATTATATGTTTCTTTATGATGCATTATTGTAGGTATCAAATTATTAAATTCCTTTTTTACTTGCAATGATTTCAATGTAGAGTTAATATGTTTCTTTTTCAATTACATCAATTTCATAATATAGTTATTAAGTTCTTTCTTGGAGAGGGTTTAATTATATTGGTCATTTCTTTGGGATAAGTGTTTGATGAGATATAGTTTTTGTGTGGACATGTGAGATCACCTTGCAATTGGAACCAACTTAAATCCATCATAACCCTAGATTTATCAAGTGTCAAATAGGGTGAAATCTCTAAGGTGCAAACATTTTTCTTAATTTTTTTCACTATAAAAAGTTGTACATTAAGAAATTTGATATTTTTATATGCTTAATAAATTCAATGTTAAGATAAATCTAAGTTAATACCTATTATAACTCAAAAAATGATTCTTCTTCAACTACTCATCCATGATATCAAAGAAATATTTTACAAACATACATAACATTCCCTTCATCTCACATGCAATTATCTCATCATTTCTTACATTGGGTCATTAGATTTAGTGACCTTCGTATCATAATAATGAGTATGTAAATACCTATACTAAAAACACTTGGTACAATTACTTTCATATGACTTTTATTCCTCTCAACTATAACACATTTCGATGGTTATCCTACCACAAGTAAGATTTTTCAATAAGGCTATAATTTACCAATTGTGCCTTCTATCTTCTTGCATGGTGACAAAGTTACAAGTAGATTTTCATACAAGAAAAACAAACTATAAAGTATGCTCCTCCTCAAAACAGATTTAAATTCCCTCACCAAAAATAAAATTTAACACAGAGAAACAGACACATAATTTAACATGCATCTCCCATCCATATGTTTTATATTCATTTTTTCTCAACAAAAATCCATCCCTAAGTTGAGGCTATGAGTCCACAAGGAGTTATATACCTCTTGGCTATCTATCTCCACATTTAAGTGTCCAAAACCTAGGTCTACAACTCCAAAAATAATTCCAATCCACTATCTCTCTTTCCCTTCAACCTACACAACCCAAGGAATGAGATCCCCCTTGCTTGCCATCTAGTCCCTGTCAATTTTTAGGCATCTAATTTCAGATCCGAAAATTACTTCCAAGTGACTTTAAACAATAAAACTTACGATTGTTATCGCTCAATAATTTTACACTAAAATTATGACAGAAAATTATATCAGAAACATAAAGATAAGAGAGAAACAATATGTGCATAAGAGACACAAATTTATCTTTTGTAAACTTTTTCAAATAAATAATTTATGAGGGAAACAACAACTCTCTCAACAAATTTACAAAATCAATAAATTTGACAAAAACGAGTCTTCTCAACATAAATACAAATCAACAAAATTTCCAGAAAATTCCCCCACTTGATAACCTAATTCAACAAACCTATACACTCTTTTGAGGTCATTCATACAGATTGTATGGGATACTAACATCATCATGTATGGATTGCAACTTGCCTAGAAAAATCGCACATGTAGCCTTCTTTTCTACCCTCACATGTGTGCTCTGATTTCTCCCATAGGTGCAACTTGTACGGACTGCTTTCTCCCACACATGTGGCCTAATTTCTCCCACACGTGCAACCTGTACATATTTTTTTCTCCCACACGTGCGACTATACAACATGTTCACGCATGTGTCTTGATTCACATGTGCGAAGTGTAGCTTCCTCTCACACGTGCATATGTATTCTCTCTCTTCTCACACATGTGAGCTCACATGTGTGGATTTTCTCCTTGGCTGAAAATAGAAAAAAAGAAAGTCCAAGAAACCCTAGGCTAGATTTTCCAAAATGAAGAATTTCATTGCTGATATTTTCACCCCAATATCCTTACAAGTGCCCACTCATTTATGCTACCTCCATAATGTCACAATGAG
Organism: Picea engelmannii; assembly: GCA_009831015.1. Lineage (NCBI taxonomy): Eukaryota > Viridiplantae > Streptophyta > Pinopsida > Pinales > Pinaceae > Picea > Picea engelmannii. Next base: position 79,335 of record ML809191.1, read on the forward strand.
ATGTCCTTCACATTTCCTCTCCTTTTATAGGAGTCTAATGAGTGAGTTTAGGAACCCCTTCTAAACTCAACATTAAATCAAAATTGTGTATTCATGCATGTGGGTATGAAACCCCAACATGTGGGTGTGAAGCCCCAACACAAGCACCCAACTAAAATCTAGAAAGTGTTTTCACAAAATGAGCATGCAATGTGGGTGTCAACAAATATTATCACATGCCCAACACCAAGGTCAATGTGAGAGTACCTACTTGAAGCTACAAAACATCAGCACTCCATCTTAGCGAGGAAGGTATTCTCACCCAATCTAGTATCACCTAAAATTAGCCTCGTCTCCCATATTTGAAGTGGTTTTGCTTCCAATACTAGATCTGATACTGTAGATGCACTCCAATCCATCTGATTTTCCACTCCCTCTATCACTGAAGTAAATATTGTTATTTGGCATGGTCTCTTCTTGGAATACATGTTCCTCCTAGAATCCTCTTGCTTTCTAGGTTCCTTCCTGGCTTCGTCAACCCATGACACCTTCTTGACAATCTTGGAAGACTCCTCTCTCCCACCTAAAGTTTGACTCTCTCTGGATGACTGACTCTCCCTATAATCCTACCAACTTCCTCTTAATTTATACTCCCTCTGAATATGTTGATTCCCTCTCAGTTTTCACAACCTTCGGAGATACCTACTCCTCGACCTATGTCACACTCTTATTGTTGGCCATAACTTGCATAGGCTGGCCCTTTAGCCTATACAATTTTATCTCTCTAACTCCAAGAACCATTGTTGTGTCAAAGCTAGATCCTCTAGGTATGAATAACATCTGTCGATCCCAAAACAAAATTGCATAACCCTTTTTCTCAATCATTGATACTAAGATCACACTCCTCCTTAGTTATGGAACCCATAGAATATTTTTCACTCTCAACATATATCTTGAATCCATCTAGAATAACATTGTTTGAGATCCTTGCACTGCATATCTAGTCCCCATTCCAATCTCCATGTACATATATTATTCAAACTCTGTGAATCTCAAAAACAAATCCCATGCTCCTATCATATGACATGTGGCTCCACTATCCACCAACCAATTCCCACTACTAGAAACTATACTAGAAAGTGCAGACACTAATAGGAACTCCCTCTGAAGCATGTATGTAACCTCATCAAATTCTGTTGTTGATTCTTGATGCTTCCTTCCCCATCTCTTATGTTATGGACACTATGAATCATAATGACCATACGCATGACTAGCAAAAAACTTTATCTTGCAAAGGTCCTTCTTCCTCCTCGGCTCTACAGATGCCGCTCTATATGGAGAACCATTTCTTCTTCCTGTCTTAGTATGAGAAACTAGGGATTGGTTCTCATCATTGTTTCCTTTTTGTTTGTCATTCTTTAACTCTATTTGAGCCTCCTCCTAGATGTAATTGGTCCATAGTTTGTCAAACGATGGTAACTTATCTCATGCATATTTCCCATACACAAATGGTTCTCAAGACCCAAGAAGACCATTCAATGCCACATTTACCAACTCAGTGTCATCAACTAACTCACCAATGGTTGCAAGTTGATCATGAATCCAAGTGATCCTCATGAGGTAGCTAGCAAATTTTTCTGAACTGGACATCTCAATTTCTCTGAGTTGGTGCCTCAAGATAAACTTCCATCTTGCATGCTCACCTTGGTACAAACCCACCAAGGTTTATTTTCTCTACAAAGAAATCCATTCTCATAATTGCTACAAGGTTTATTTTCTCTATGTAACATCTTCTCTAAATTGATTAGCTAGCTCATTTCTCTACATAACCTACACAAAAGAATCTAGATAATAATGTTATGGAAAATAATCATTGGTTCTCAATGTTCCAATAAATGTTAGGTATCTAACTCCATTGGAAATAAAGTATTTTGTTCTCAGAATTGATATGTGGGGATTTTAAGCTCAATGTAATTATAAGGGAAACTTCCCTACTTTGTTTTCTTCAATATCATGTAAGAATGAGTTTACCAGTTGAATTTAAAAGGTTTACCAAGATTTTGTTCTTAGTGTAACATATATTTATAATAAATACGTGGCTATGATCAATGCAGTTGATACTCTCATATATCCATCATCATAATCTAACTTGAAAGTTGACCAATCCATAATTCAATTATTTACACCTCGGATTAATTTTGTACCAAAGTCACATGATTTAAATGCTTCACCAATGACACACAACTAGTCAACAAGCTGGTCAATCTACCTTCACATACAACCTCGGGTCATATTAAGGATGCTAGCAAAGGAAAATAATGGAATGACACTAATCGATGCCCAATGTTTGTAGTTATTCGATCATCATGGTTGCAATTCAAGGAATAATTCCTTACTACTATAGTCAACTATCCCAAAGGTTTCCAAGAGAGTCATACCTAGTCACAAGGATTCACAAGTAGCACTCTTGAACATTGATTTCAATCTTTAATCAACTACTCTTCAATTATCTCTAGCACATATCACTAGGTAAGTAAATAAGCTAATTGTACTCCAATCATAGTCAATTAACGCTACAATCAACTGATCCTTATTATGTAGAGTTTCCTTCCAACATGTAACTACATGAATTAACCTAGTTCATAGGATTTGAATGGCTCCAACAATATCATTTGATGGGCTCTATCAGTCCTTCAGAAATCAATAGATCTTCTTACACCTACCAATAGATAAAAATGAGCCCATATAAGGGAACATAATCAATCTCTTCAGCTGCTTTTTCCCATTTTACCAGTTCGAATTTACACTACAATGCATCTAACACCTAGTTATATTTGCACTAGTTAAAAGTAACCTTGTGAGGTGATCAATCGACTAGTGGTCATTCCTTAAAAAACTGACTTCCAATGAATGTGTCTAGGGCATAGCTTGGAAATATTATGGGCTCAGATGATATAGTTTCATACATACATCACTCCATATGATAGTAAATCCATGTTCAACAAGTATGGAAGTCACACACCCCTTTCTCATATTTCTTTCATTTCCATCACATGCCTATCAAMCAAATCTAACTCTATTGAGCAAATGATCCAAAAATTAGAAAATCTTTTCTCCAATAAGAYACATTAAAAGCTCTATATATTTCTACATAATATTTTCTCATTTCTAGTTATATATTCCTATAGTATGAAAAATGAGAGGTCGACTAGGTAGTGGAAATAGAACAATTCCGTGAACTTGACTAAGAAATGTAGAAGTTGATTAGGTAAGAATAAAATGTAATCTACGTCCATGTGGAAGGAGAAATATGCCCAAGTAGTTTCTTGATGACTTGAACACACACACACACACAAAATATAATTGTTGAATACAAGGGTTGAGAATAGAAACAAGAGAAGAAACTCTTTCATTAGTGTCTTTGATATAAGAATTTAAGGTAAATAGTATGATGGAAAATATAAAGCTATTTTTTCTTTGTGTTGGGTATGTGTATATTATTTTCCTTGTTACATGTTTCCCGAGGAAGAAAAACAGTTTTTGCCTCGGGAAACGTGTCACATATTTACGTGGTTTTTCGGCACATGGTTTTTTTTCCAATGGTTTTCTATTTCTAGTTAAGGAATTAAGATTGTTGACTAATCCATGTCATTGGGTTAGGGTTTTTTATGCCTCTAGATCCTATATGTATATTGTATTGTAAACAATGTATCATGATTAATGAATATAGAATATGTTGGTTTTCCCGATTTGGGTTTCCAGGGGAAAAATCTATGTGTAATGTTTGTATTTTCCATTGTATCTTTTATGTTCTTTTACTGAAAATATGTTTGCAATAAATATTGTACAAGGTTAAAATCTATACTTCGATTGCACATGGAGAATGAAACTATGAGTGAAAACCACAAAACTATAGTAGAGATTGAATTCTTACACCCATAAAATAACTAGGCAAAACTTTAATACGAATAAGAGTAGTATCAAACACAATCCAGCGAACATAGTGAAATCCACACTATAGAAAAAATCAATCACATAATAGACACAATGGTTTTTACTCTCGAAACCCGAATGGAAAAATCAACTTCAAATGGTGGCTCAATTTTCATTTCAACAATCTTGGGTACATTGTATCACTTGGTTCTCTATGCATCTTCCTCTCTTGGCCAACAAAAAACCCTTTCAGAGTGAAAAAAATGAAATAAATAGGGAGGTATGGGGCAATGTGAAGGCCAAAAAGCATGACCTTTCATGTCTCATTCCTCGACCTTTTCTCTCCTCTCCTCAAGGAGGAAAGCCAAAATTAGTAGCACGATATCAAGGTGAAACAAGGATGGCCCTTTATTTGGAATATTGATAGATTTGTGAAAATAAATTAGATAATGAAGAATGGGAGAGGAATGATTAGTACAACGGGTTATGTAAAAAAATGAAGGTAATAGTTATAGATGTTTGGGATATATTTGGGATAAATATTTAACGATCACATTTAATTGTGACAAAATGGACATTGTTCCTTCTTAATATTATTTTTTCTTAAATTTGTTTGTAACTATAACGAAAACTCTTGTGTCGAGAAAATTAATGCCCTTTATTCTATAGATAATAAAAGGAAAGTAAAATCAAGGATGGAGTTGGAAATTGAGAAAGGTTATCTTTAAAAATTAATGCAAAACAATGATTTTGTATAGTTGTCCTATTTGGGCTTTAGACTCCTCTAGATAATATTGAAAGAAGGTTGAAGAAAAGTTCTAGAAATTTTTTTGAGTAGAGGAGTTGGGAGCTTTAAAATACAAACCCCTTACCCTATGATGTTACTAGAAAATGCATATTGTCTTTAAAAAAGGAATCATTTTTCCTATTTGTTACACCTATTATTCAAATAAAGTAGATAGAAAGGACAGAATTAGAAACGAAAATAAAGATTACATCTTAATATAAGTGTTGGTATTGACATGAATTGGATTAAAAGTTGGGAAATTGAAAAGGAAGGTTTTTGGTAAACCATTGAGAATTACAAACTTGATGGGAAAATAATATGAGATGAATATAAAATGGACCTAAAAAGTAATATTTAAAAAGAACAACAATACCTCCAAATGAAAATCTAAAATCTATATGTATCAAAAAAAATTAACTTTGTTAATTTAAATTAAATTCTATCATCTAATATATAGAAAAATATAAACAAAGAACAATAATACTTCCAAATAAAAATCTATATGTATCAAAAACATTTACTTTGTTAATTTAAAGTTAAATTCTATCCCCTGGCACTATATAGAAATGGAAAAATATAAGCAAAAGAAAATGCATATTCTTACTTTATAAACATGGAAAAAAATAAAGACAAAATACACACATTGTAAGAAGTGAAACCAAAACAATTAATTCAACCTAAAAAATTAATAACCCAATTATAATATCTAATTTCCAAAAAAATACATAATTATAATAAAATATATCAAAATACTACCAAACAATAAATATATTATAAATTGAAATACAAAACTACAAATATATATTTTTTATAATTCTTAATTCTATAAATTTACATATTTTATTATTAACATAAATAAATAAAAAATTACTATTCTAATATATCAATTTCATAATTTTATTACTACATAAATTAATTATAAGTAATTATTAATTACAAATTGATGATGATTAATATTTATTAAAATTAATTGATCTATATCTTAAAAAGGTAAAAAAGTTTAGATTAAACAGATAAAAAAACAAAAAAATATTTCAATTTATTTTAAATTGTATTTTTATAAAAAAACATTGAAATAAATATTTCAACATCACCATAATTTTATTTCTTAAAAAGTTAAAAATGTTAATACTAGCACATCCTCGCGGCTGGTGAACACAGAAAGGCTTACGGTTATTATACTTCCCGTGTAGTTAAAAAAAAACCCTAATTAACACAGTAAAAACACCAGAGCATTACTGCAAGGTTCGATGAATCGGAACACAACCGACGTGGCGCGCCGGCCCTCTTCAATTCAAGTGTGAATCCTGACTATCAGAACGTGATCATCGGTGCTTGGTCGTGGCCCTGAAGGTGCAGCGCCGAAGGCATTCACGTATGTACAAGTGGAAGGCTGTTAAAAACTCAAGCATGCACTAGTAAAAAATGTTAATTTGGCTGGTTTCATAAAATGAAATGACAACTTGCAAAAAGAACGTGGTTGGTGAAGTTCAAAGGTTTAGATTGGTCTAGAAAATGAAACCCTAATCACTCATACATGGCAATTAGCTAGTAGCCATAGTAAATTTTAAATATGATTAAGTAAAAGTAAAAAATTAAACATGTAATCTGATGTCTTTATAATAGTGAGGAAGTTAGTGATTGAAATCACAACCATTGATTTATTGGGACTACTAAGAATATTCCATCAATATTTAATCTTGTCCATACAAAACTGATTAAACACTAAAAACCTATTAAATGTGCCCACGATCAATAAGTATACGCCTTTAGGCGTAACTAGCACAACCTCTAAGTCGAGTCGAAACGACACAGTAAAAACGCGCATTACTGCCAGGTTCGATGAATCAGAACACAA
>ML809191.1:97218-114153 GCA_009831015.1 Picea engelmannii
GATGTACTAATATTCAATACTTTTGAAATTAGGATTCTAGTGATGATGAGCGACCTACATATAATCTTCTGTTGCACCCCACTACAATTTTAAATCAAGAGAAGGTTGCAATAAGAGAACAACTTGGAGGGAATCATACCAAGAATGGTTGAATCAACCACCTATTCAATTCACACTACGTCTAGGTTCACCAATTAGGAATGACTACAACAATATTAGTTCTTCACAAGTTGGCAATGGAGTAAAAGAAATAGAGGTTGGTATGGATTATTATTTACGATATACAACTTCCATGGAGACAATGTTGTTAGATGAATTCCATAACGATGAGCAAGTAGATGATGCTCATATCACTGATACCTTATTCGAAAGTCTGAAATCTGCTTCCACCACCCCTCTCTTTGGACCTAGTTGGTCAAAGTATATCCAATCGGGGACAACAATGTTACTGTACAAATTGAAAGGAAATTTTGGCATGTCAAACAAATATTTCTCGCCAATATTGAGGTAATTGATCATCATTAAGTCCCTTATAATTTGAGAAATCTTGTCACACAATCAACATTAAAAACGATCAATTTTATGAACGTTAAGTAACATTGTACATTTATATTTCCCACTAACATCAGGTTATTCATATATGAGGTTCTTTCGAGTGATAATGTCTTTCCTCATAGCTACGAAAAGGCAAAGAAAATGTTGAAAATATTGGGTGTTGAGTACATATCATATCATTCATGTTTGAATGATTGTATTCTATATAGACAAGAATATGTAAACAAAAAGATATGTCTGAAATGTGGGCATGATAGATATCATAAATCAAATAAAAAGGGTAAATCACATGGTCCTCCTCATAATATATTGATTCACATGGATATAATCCCAAGGATTCAAAGGCTCTTATGGGAATTATGGATATCTACCTACAACCATTGGTAGATGAATTGAAGGAATTATGGGAAGTGATACATGTATATGATGTATCAAGACCCATCGCAACATAGAGGAATTTTACGTTGTATGGAATATGTGCTTACACCACACATGATTATCTAGGCTTAGGATTTTTCTCTGGTAAATTACATGTTTATTGATTTTTTTATATATGTAACAAATTTTTTTGGCATATTTAATTCATTGCAACTGTTCTGGACTTCTACGCTAATATTCTCTACTATATAAATTAATAATTTTGCAGGTCTTGTAACAAAAGGCTATCATGGATGTAAATTTTGTAGACCTTCTTTGAAGGCTAGGTGGTCCAACCACCTACAAAATCTAGTGTATGATTACTCTAGGGTATTCCTCCTAGAACCACACCCTTATAGAAGAGCAACATTTGATTTCAATGGTAAACCAGAGAGAGCCCAAAGGCCTGCAATAATGACACCAACAGAATGGATTATAACATATGAGAGAGAGAAGGAGAAGGAGATTAGAGAAATATTTGATTCAAATGGGGAGCCTATGTTTGATAATCTAGAATTCTTCGACACCTATGTTGAGAAATTGTCTATTGGGATGAAAAATAAATTTGTCTTTTGTGAGCTCTCATATTGGGAGCCTCTTAATATTTCCCAAGTCTTACTAAATCCCATGCACATATTTAAAAATGTTTCATCTTCTTTATGGAGGTACATATCATCAAAATAAAGTGACACATTGGTTGTTAGGAGATATCTTGTTTCCTCAAAAAGTAAAAAGAAACATTGGCCAAGAAAAAAAAGTAGAGGAGAGGTTGGTCCCTCTTGGTCTTTCAAAGAAGGTCATGTCCCATGGATATTGAAGAAAGTTGATCTTTCTTTGGAAAATGAAATTATATTGGGTGTGAAGGTGCCTTCTTAATATGAGTCTTCACTACGACGCAACTTCACTATGGAAGACCATTTGTCGGGGTTAAAATCACATGACCATTTGAACCATCTAAGAGTATGTATGTCAAAAACATGATTTTATTATTTTCTTTATAAATTCATTCTATGATATAAAACATAATTAATTTTGTATATGTTTACTTTGTAGTGTCATTATCCTTTGTTGGTGCATGGGTGTGCGAACCATGACTTTCCCCAGGACCTACGATGTTCTATATCTAAATTATATGCATTTGTACATTGGATCACATCAACAGAGATTCATATGGCTAGCATTCCACGATGGCATCAAGAGATAGTTGAGATCGTTTGTATGTTTGAGAAGGAACCGTCGGCAAGTTTCATGGACTTGCAAGTTCATCTTCTAATTCACCTAGTAGACGAGGTTGAATTAGTTGGAGTGGTCTCATGTCATTGGATGTTCTTCTTAGAGAGGTACATGAAGAAATTGAAAGTATTTGTTAGACAAAGGGGAAAACTAGAGGGGTCTATGACAGAGGGGTACATATCATATGAGTCTTTCTATTATGCATGTGAGTACATCAAGAAGATCGACAAAACACTAGGTGCAGTGATTTGGGCCGATGAAAGGGATGAAGAGAAAATATAAGGGGAGCTTCTACAAATGAAGAGAAAAAGGTGTTTGATAAAGAGTAAGTGACTTATCATTTTTCAAATTTATACACAGTAAATATTCACACTAAAATTCATAATGTATATTTTGATCTGATACATACTATATGTCGGTTTGATTTCATCAATATATATATATATATATATATATATAGATAGATAGATAGATAGATAGATAGATATATTAGCAAATTCAGAAATTGATGCCATCAATAAATCTGTTCTTTACAATTCGGAGGAAACACAATCATGGGTCACATTGTACAAAAAGAAGAGGAGGAAATGGGACAGTGATAGGAAAGAGTTTAGACGGTTGAATGGTAGAATTATGTTGTATCCTAATCGTTTAAAATAAAATATTCCAGTGATATGCCCCAATAGTTGGGTTGCTGACCAAGTCAAAGATAAATACAATGAATCTCGTCGTTACCCATGTACTGAAGAGGATTAACTAAACATAGGAATTGGGTGTAGTAACTCAGTAATAATCTCTTTGTGTACATTTTGTAACAATTAAATGCACCTTTTAACTATAACATCTATATTTTATATTTTATTGGTCGACTTATTAGACACAAGACACTGTGATTTTTTTCACTTTTTTATAGGTGCATTTGTTCCCATCTATGTGGGAATATGGACATCATTTTCTCACAGAGGATGCCAACTATGGACACATGACACAAGATTGTGGAGTGGAAGTTGAGTTTGACCAATCTAGTCATGCTAGCCACCATGATCAAAACCTAATACAAGGGACGTTAGGTTATGTTGGAAAGATACAAGAGATTATTGAGGTGGACTTCTCTTCTTTCCAATGTGTTATTTTTGGGTTCAAGTGGTCAGACACCTTATATCGAAATAATGTAAAGGAAGATCGTGATAGTGGGAAGATATGTATCAACTCTAGAAATATGTGGGATGAAGCTAAGCAGCCTTATGTTTTCCCAAAACACTACAACCAATATTTTTTTTACTCAGATGTGTTGGATAGGGATTGGTGGTTCATATTAAGACACAGCCCTAGATCAAAACAAATTTTTGAGAACAATAGTGTTATCATGCAAAGTGGGGAAAAAAATGAGGGTGATGACAACAAAAAGTGATATGTACATGTTTTATTTCATTTTTAATATTGTTGTTGTATCTTTTTGTAATTAATAGAAAAACAACACCATATATATATATCTATATATAACATGGACAAGTCAAATAACTTCTATAACATATCTTGTCTAATCAGTGGGATAATCTGCATATCTACAAAAGTAGTGGAGGCCTGGTCTGTAGTGGAAGATGAGGGATGATGAATAGGTCTTTCCTGCTCATTTGGGTGAGGTGAAAGAGGAGGATAAGGAATAGGTCAGACATGCTCATCTAGGTGAGTTGAAAGAGGACGAAGAGGAATATGTGTTGCCTCCTCATGATATGGGAGAGGTGAAGGAGGAGGAGGAGGAGGAGGATGTGGAGAAGGATGATCACGACCACCATCATCAATCGATGGGGTATTGGATAAATGGGTTGTACTAGAAGAAGAGTTGTGCCTATCATCGAGAGCCCTCATCTCTGCTAGTACCCTAGCATCTCTGACGATATGATGCATAAGAGGAATCAAATCATGTGGCATCTCCCTCCAAATATCCAAGAGCATAGGATATGCCCTGATGTCTCTCATCAAGGCAGGGAAAACTCCCACCTCAGTCAAAAGTGTAGGGATTTGGTCTCCCAACTCGAACCTGATTCTTGAATCTGGTATTGGGCCTACGATGCATGTCGGTGGGTATATGCATCTAAGGACCCTAAATCGTTGTGGCCTCAAGCATCATATCCTCATCATCATTTGTTGGGGGAGGATGCACATCCCCAATGAAAGTGCCAATATCTGCTAAATATATAGTACAAAACAATAATTACATAGTTAATGCATTGAAAATTTTAATAAACAAGTTAAAGAACGTATTAGGATTAATTTTATTCTAATATAGTAAGAAAATAAAATGAAACTATCTGAATTTAAACAAGAAACCAATATTACATCTATCATATGGTGGCTCATCTGGTGTGAAGAGGATGTTCGAACATCCTCTCCAATTCAAACCTGTGTAAGGACATGACAGCATGACAAAAATGTGATTCGTCACACTTCCTAGTAGCCCCATTGTGTCTGGGGAAATATTGGTCGGAAACTCCAGTTGGCCCCTCTTGGGCATCATCTCCCCCCACATGTGCATCCACACATGATTCCTCGGCCTAGAAGGCTGACGGACAAAATTCGGCCTCATCTCTAGAAACCTCTCAAAAAATAAGAAAAATAGATTTGAGGCGAAAGGGAAGTTCGACCTCCCACATATCATAGCATGACATTTATCTAACGCTATATAAATCTTCTACAAAAAATGGCAGACCATATGATACATTGTGGCCTCTGTACCAACGAATCAACATAATACAAAAGAGGGAAACTAATGTTCTACCCATCACTAGTAAAAAAAATTATGGTTGTCACTAAAAGTGAGAGGCACCTACCCTCCTCTACATCGAAATATGTGATCCGTAGTTGTCCACTAGACACCTGAAAATCAATTGCAACACCTATTGGGTCATCTGGGAAATGAGGAAAATCATCCCCTCTCCTAGATAGCCAAGTGATAAAGTAAATATCCTCCTTAGTGGGATGGTACCACTGATATAGACCTAGATAGAAATCCTATGGATGTACATCCTATTAACGGATCAGATGCACCAACAACCCAAACTACCCCTTAAGGGATGTAGCCTCCTCATAGTACTTAAGGAGGCCTACATTCCTCAATATAACGTGAGTCGCTAAAGTAATAGGGCGATGATTAAAATCCCTCTCCCTCTCCCTCACCTCCCATTCCCGTACAACATTGTACAGGTCCACCCTATACTCCTGCTACTATTTCTCTCTCCTCTCACATATCTGCATGATTAACATATGAATCACATCAGCCTCACTCATACATAAAATGCAAAACAAATATGTATCAAATGGTAAATTTATCTATAAATACGAAAAAATAAGTTCCTTCAAAAAATAAGTTTATTGCATTACCGATGAGCCCAAAAAACAGTCACGCACCATAGGCAATGCGTATATATCGTGATCATTGTCCATGGTGCATCAGTGTAAAGTAATGCACCAAAAAAAATATGTTCTACTATGTGATGCAAACGCCACCCCTGGCACACATCCACTTCCACCAGGACCTTCTCTGACTTTGGCTCGAAGAGCATAAATGCTCCTCTAATTCCCTGTCGAAAATTCTTACCCACAACAACTCTTTACTGACCTCCCTTACCAATCGGGAAATTGGAATTCACGATTTCGAGAATTCTATTGTCATGCCCCTTATGCCTTGTGATTCCCCAAATCCCGATGCGGGTCAATTGCCGATTTTCTCCTCCTTCCTATTGGAGTTCTCTTTATAGGAGAATCACTACTCACGATGTTGGCGAGTTGAAATTCCAACCCACAAACCCCGATGTGCTGATTTCCTGATTCACATGTGGACCTGACGTCTCCACCTTCTTTACTTCTATCGGTTTCTCGGAACTCGTGAGTTCGAACAGTGTAGAAATCACACCTCTGGGACCTTCGATCCCCGAATTCCGATATGGTGCCACCCGTACTCCACCAGCACCTGTGGTCCCACACTGCCACATCACCGTTGGGATATCGTGGATCGCGAATCCGATACGCAAGTGTTTTCTGTTGTTGGGAACCCCGATTTTCCGAAGCCCGCTCTTTGGGATCTCTTGACACGCGTCCCCCTCGATCAACGGCTCCAGTTACGTCGGGAAATCACTAATAGCGAATTTAGCAGGCACAAAACTCCTATCTCCGTGAATCCCGATGAACCAAATCTCGATGTCTCTTGGCTCCTCCCCGGCTCACTTAGGTTTAACCCGTGTGCATCTCCTCAAGATCTATCGGCTGTCGGGATTTCGCAAAACTCCCCCGCGAACCTTAGTCATTGATTCCTTCCTCTTTGAGGACTTCTTGAAAATGACTAAGTGTTGTTGCCGAGACTTGATCCCCAACCTACGCTTACATCTCCTCCTCGAAACCTTCCTCAACCCAACTCCCTGCGCTCTCTTCCATGATATTATGAGGGTTCTATCCCTCTTGATCTTATTCACTCTGACTCCTTCAGAGGAATTCGTGTGCTCTCCTCACGCTTGGCCTTCAACAACTTCTCAGGTGTTGAATCCTTTAGACTCTGTGCACTTCCTGCAGCAGCAGTCCTTAGCTCCTTTCTCAGACTCACGACTGAGGCTTTTTCTTCTTCGACCTATGCCTTCTTTGCATGGCTACAACAACCCAAATCAACTTCTGGGTGAATGAGAACAATCAGTTAAACTACTGAGCCTTCATCGACGCACTCCCTGCGGATGAATTCAACTGCACTCTATGCAAGAATCTCCTGGCTCAGATAGAGAAACAATTGAAACTCATTCTCTTCCTTCTCAGACTCCAGTTTGAAACCCTGAAATCACATGCATAGCATATACAAAGAAAATGCATAACCAGAAAACATACATTCAAGAGCACATAAACAACATACATAGAGAAACAACACCAGACATGAGTTTGAATCAAAGACTCTCTTCTATTAATTCAAATCTGTAAATAGGTGTTCTCCACAAAGTTCTCTGTTTCTCTCCTCTCCTGAATGCTTCTCAATTTCTGAAAATTATTTTACAATGTACAAAGGAGGGTGTCTATATCCCGTTTCCCTCTTGGATTTTAAACCTATCAAATCTACAATTAAATTCCTATCTACCGGCATTAACTAAAATAAATGTTGTCTGTCTACCTAAGGACAAGAGCTATCCGCTCAAGGTCCGTTTACAATATATGAAGTGTGCTTCATTAACTCTACACATTAATGTTAGGCGCAACAATGTCAAGGTGTTTCAAAATGTGTGCTGGCACTGTCCAGCTGTTCGTTGTCTTTCATGCTGTCTCGCTTGTCTCGGGTGATGCTCCTGCATCATACTCCTCGGCTTGAAAATTTTCATGGGCTCCTGTCCATGAGCTCCTGCACGGTTTTTCCATGCTTCTGTATCACTATTTCTCTTTCCTAGCTAGCATCTTCTATTGGGTGATTCTTCCACTTGACTTGATACTCGAAATACTGCTTTCGCCTGGTCTTCTTTCCCACTCGCTTGTCCAATATGCACTCCATCTGTGGCCTTTCTGTAGTGGGCATCTTCTTCTGCCACTGGATCACTAGTTCCTCAATTCCAATTTCTACTTCTCCAGCCCTATATGGGTATAAATCCGAAACATTAAATATCAGAGAAATTCCGATGCCCTCCGGCAACTCAATCTCATAAGCGTTGTCTCCAAATTTATTCAGGACTGTACAAGGTCTGATTTTCTTCATTTTGAGCTTGTTGTATGTTCCCCTTGGGAACCTTTCCTTTCTCAAGTGTGCCAGAACAAGATCACCAAGTTCAAACTGAAGTTGTCTCCGATGCTGATCTGCTCTGCGCTTATACTCCTGATTTGTGTTTATCAGTCATTGCTTCACCTCGTCGTGAAGTTCTTTCATCGCCTCAGCGAATTCTTCTTCACTGGCGCTGCTAGTCGCAGTCTTTTCTGACTCCCTGAGTTCAGAAACTCCCCTCGGTTGTGTCCCATACACAATATGAAATGGACTCTTCCCTGTGCTCCGATTCACTGAATCATTGTACGCAAACTCTGTCTGTGGCAATATGTTGTCCCAGCTGCTATGGTGCTCTGTCACCAGGCTTCTCAACAAGTCTCCCAAGCTCTTGTTGACCACTTCTGTCTGCCCATCCATCTGCGGATGGTAATTTGAACTAAACGCCAAGTTAGTCCCTAGTTTCTTCCATAGCGTCCTCCAAAAATGCGCTATGAATTTTGTGTCCCTGTCCGAAACTATGCTTTTTGGCAATCCATGGAGTCGAATGACCTCCTTGAAAAACAAGTTTGCGATGTGTGTCGCATTGCTGGTCTTCTGGCATGGAATGAAATGTGACATCTTTGAAAACCTGTCCACCACCACAAAGATGGAATCAACCCCTCTCTGCGTCCTTGGCAAGCCCAATACAAAATCCATGCTGATCGCCTCCCATGGCCTCTCTGGTATGGGCAATGGCTAATAAAAACCTACATTTTGCTTTCTCCCCTTCGAATGTTGGCAAATCTAGAATCTGTCAACAAATCGCTTGACCTCTGAACGCATCCCTGGCCAAAAATATGATTCGCTCAGCTTCGTAAATGTTTTGTCTTGGCCGAAATGTCCCGCCAAGCCTCCACTGTGCTTTTCTTTCAACAAGTTCTCCCTCATGGAGCATTTCGAAATGCACAGTTGATTGCCTCTAAACAGAAATCCCTCCTAGATCATATAGTCTATCCATGGGCTCCGATCTCTGAGAACTGGATTCTTAGCTGCTTCATATGCTTCTCCGAAGTCTGCATCTCCGGCGTACATGTCCTTCAGATTCTCAAAACCCAATGTTTTGACTCGGAATTCCTGCAGCAACAAACATTTCCTGCTCAAAGCATCAACCACTTTGTTAGCAGTCCCTGAAATGTGTTTAATCAAAAACGTGAAATTCCGCATGTATTCTACCCATTTTGCATGCTTTTGGTTCAACTTCTCCTATTGACTCACAAACTGCAATGCATGATTATCGTTGTACAATACAAATTCTTTTGGAATCAAGTAATGCCTCCACTTATTTAATGCCTGTATGATGGCATAAAACTCTTTATCATATGTGGAGTATTTCACCTTTGCCTCATCCAGCTTCCCACTGAAATATGCAACTGGCCTGTCTTCCTAACTCAAGACCGCTCGTATGGCATATCCACTCACATCACATTTCACTTGAAATGTCTTCCGAAAATTAGGCAACACCAACACTGGTTGCTCTGTGATTTTTCACTTCAACAGATTGAATCTCTTTTCAGCCTCTGCTGTCCAGTGAAAATTTTTATGCCGCTTCTTCACTGTGTCCATCATCGCTGCGCTAATTCCACTGAAAGTCCTGATGAACTTTTGGTAGAAACTAGCTAGTCCATGGAAACTCCTCACCTCGAAAACATTTCTCGGTGATGGCCAATTCTTGATCACTTCCACCTTACTTGGATCCATTTTCAACTAATTCGCTGAAATAACAAAACCCAAATAAATGAGATCTGTCTGCATAAATGAAGATTTCTTCATATTAATCAACAACTTCTCCTGCTATAGCCTTCTCATCACAATAGCCAAATGCTTCAAATGTTCATCCTTCATCTTACTATAAATCAATATATCATCCAGATATACAACTACAAATTTCCCGATGAATTCCCTCAGGACTTCATTCATCAGCCTCATAAAAGTTCTCGACGCGTTTGTCAAACAAAATGGCATGACCAACCATTCGTACAAACCTTTGTTTGTCTTGAATGTTGTCTTCCATTCATCACCTTCCCTCATGCGAATCTGGTGATATCCGCTCTTCAGATCAATTTTTGAAAAATAATTTGCCCCGCTCAGGCAATCCATCAGATCATCCATTCTCGGTAGTGGAAATCTGTACCTGATGGTAATTTTGTTTATCACTCTTGATTCAGTGCACATTCTCCAACCTCCATCTTTCTTCGGACTAAGCATGGTCGAAACAGCACACGGACTCAGGATTTCCCTAACCAATCCTTTGTCCAATAGTTCCTGGACCTGCTTCTTTACCTCCTTATTTTTTTGCGGCGTCAATCTGTACGCAGCTTTATTTGGAAAAATCGCTCCTGGTATGAGGTCTATGTGATGATTGACACTCCTCATTGGTGGCAACGAATGAGGTAATTCATCCACTATGATATCAACGAACTCTTCCAGCAGTTCTTGAATCTCATCTGGGAGATCATCCACTCTTGTGCTAGTCAGGACAATCCTCGATTTTCTGACAACAAAGAATTGTGGATCTTCTTTCTTCTCCATCTCTGTGAGAAGCTCCTTCCCACTCATGAGAAGTATTGTGTTGTTTACGTCTGGCTTCACTTCTTTATCCTTTATCGGAAGAAACATGTGTGTTCTTCCATTCTTCTCCAGAGTATATGTGTTCATTCTCCCATCATGAACCACATTTCTGTCATATTTCCATGGTCTACCTAGCAATATATGACATACATCCATGGGAATAACATCACACAGAATCTTATCATTATACCCACCTATCTTGAATTCAACTAAACATTGTTTAGTGACACTCACCTGATGTCCCTTCTGCAGCCATGAAACTTTGTATGGACTCGGGTGATTAGTCGTCTCCAACTCTAACTTTTCCACCATCTCGGTTGAAACAAGATTATATGTGCTTCCGCTATCCACAATGACCTTGCATTTCTTGTCCTTGGTCTTTCATGCAGTTCTGAACAGTCAACTTCTCTGAGCTGTATCCTCCCCCTCCTTCTTGGGTGTCAAAAGGACTTTATGCATCCCAAGCGATCTTCCGCTTTCTGCATCTTCAGAATCAACATCACGCCTCTGAGCTTCTGTGATGTTAGCTTCCCCTCCATCTTTCTTTTTCTCTGGACAGTCGAATGACTTGTGCCCATTTTTCCCACATGTAAAACATGTGATTACTCCACCTCTTCCTCTACCTCGACCTCTAGTACGAGGAAGAGTGTTTGTGTCAGCACAATCACCTCGCTGATCAATCTGTTGCCCTCTCAGCTCAACATATGGCTGCCTCAGTGAGGTTCTTCCTCTCTCAACCTTACCCTGAGGTTTCTTCCATTCATCTTTGGGCTTCTGTAATTTCTCCTGGGAAACTTCTTTGCCTCTGGGCTAGCTTTTTCCTCGCCCTCCCTGACCTTGCTTACGACTCATCTTCTCCTCGGCTTTCAGAGCCAATTGATAAGCATATTCCATCGTTCGGATGGTTAGCATGCTTAGTTCATCCTGAATGTCGTATCTCAGACCATTCAAATATCTCGCAACCTTCTCATCATCGCTCTCCCGATGACCTGCTCTGATGTTGAGCTTGTAAAATTCTTCGGTATAATCCCAGCTGATGAATTTTTC
The DNA here is from genome assembly GCA_009831015.1 of Picea engelmannii. NCBI lineage: Eukaryota > Viridiplantae > Streptophyta > Pinopsida > Pinales > Pinaceae > Picea > Picea engelmannii. Next base: position 108,800 of record ML809191.1, read on the forward strand.
CCTCATCTTAGCAATCATTCGATCCCAGCTTTTAATCCTCTGCTTGCCTTTGCAGTGTCTGTCAGCTTGTAACTCGTCCCACCATAATGTTGCATGTCCTTTCAAGCGCGTAACAGCGTGCTTGACTTTCTTATCTTCTTCCACATCTTCATAATCGAAGTATGTGTCAAGAGCTCGGATCCAGTCCAATAGCTCTTTTGCATTCAGATTCCCCTCATAGACTGGAATGTCCATTTTGTCCTTTTCGCCCATTCTAGAAACGACTTTGATCAACCGCTCGGTCGATGCATCCTCTGCTGTGACCTCTTCTTCATGTCCATCTTCCTCTTCAACTTTGGAATCACTAAGATCCCCTACACCAACTCCGCGTCTTTGTGTTGTTTCCATCTCCTCTAATCTCGCTCGGAGATCTCTCATCTGCCGCTCCATTTCTAGATTTCCTGTCAGCCTGCCTCTTCTCCTCACCTCCCTGTCCTCTGGGTTTGGTGATTGTCTTTCCCTCTTGGGCGGTATGGTGTATTTACTCCTTCTCCTTCTTTGCTACAGAAAGCAAAAGGTACTCCCGCTCTGATACCACTCTGATGCAAACACCACCCGTGGCACACGTCCGCTTCCACCAGGACCTTCTTTGACTTTGGCTCGAAGAGCATAAATTCTCCTCTAATTCCCTGTTGGAAATTCTTACCCACAACAACTCTTTACTGACCTCCCTTACCAATCGGGAAATCAAAAATCGCGATTTCGTGAATTCTATTGTGACGCCCCTTATGCCTTGTGATTCCCCGAATCCCGATGCGGGTCAATTGTTGATTTTCTCCTCCTTCCTATCGAAGTTATCTCTATCGAAGAATCTCTACTCGCGATGTTGGCGAGTTGAAATTCCAACCCACGAACCCCGATGTGCCGATTTCCCGATTCACGTGTGGACCTGACATCTCCACCTTCTTTACTTCTATCGGGTTTTCGGAACTCGCGAGTTCAAACAGCGTATAAATCACACCTCTAGGACCTCCGATCCCCGAATTCCGATATGGTGCCACTCGTACTCCACCAGCACCTGTGGTCCCACACTGCCATGTCACCGTCGGGATATCGTGGATCGTGAATCCGATACACAAGTGTTTTTTGTTGTTGGGAACCCCGATTTTCTGAACCCCGCTCTTTGGGATCTCTTGACATTTGTCCCCCTCGATCAACGGCTCCAGTTACGTCGAGAAATCACTAATTGCGATTTCAGTGGGCACAAAACTCCTGTCTCCGTGAACCCTGATAAACCAAATCCCGATGGCTCTTGGCTCCTCCCTGGCTCACTTAGGTTTAACCCGTGTGCATCTCCTCGAGATCTATCGGTTTTCGGGATTTCGCAAAACTCCCCTGCGAACCTTAGTTGTTGATTCCTTCCTCTTTGAGGACTTCTTGAAAATGACTAAGTGTTGTTTCTGAGACTTGTTCCCCAGCCTGCGCTTACAACTCCTGCTCGAAACCTTCCTCAACCCAACTCGTTGGGCTCTCTTCCACGATATTACGAGGGTTCTATCCCTCTTGAGCTTATTCACTCTGACTCCTTCAGAGGAATTCGTGCGCACTCCTCATGCTTGGCCTTCAACAACTTCTCAGGTGTTGAATCCTTTAGACTTTGCGCACTTCCTGCAGCAGCAGTCCTTAGCTCCTTGCTCAGACTCACGACTGAGGATTTTTATTCTTCGGCCTATGCCTTCTTTGCATGGCTACAACAACCCAAATCGGCTTCTGGGTGAATGAGAACAATCAGTTAAACTACTGATCCTTCATCGACACACTCCCTGCGGATGAATTCAACTGTACTCTATGCAGGAATCTCCTGGCTCAGATAGAGAAACAATTGAAACTCATTCTCTTCCTTCTCACACTCCAGTTTCAAACCCTGAAATCACATGCATAGCATATACAAAGCAAATGCATAACCAGAAAACATACATTCAAGAGCACATAAACAACATACACAGACAAACAACACCAGACATGAGTTTGAATCAAAGACTCTCTTCTATTAATTCAAATCTGTACATAGGTGTTCTCCACAAAGTTCTCTGTTTCTCTCCTCTCCTGAATGCTTCTCAATTTCTGAAAATTATTTTACAATATACAAAGGAGGGTGTCTATATCGTGTTTCCCTCTTGGATTCTAAACCTATCAAATCTACAATTAAATTCCTATCTACCAGCATTAACTAAAATAAATGTGGTCTTTCTACCTAAGGACGAGAGCTATCCGCTCAAGGTCCGTTTACAATATACGAAGTGCGCTTCATTAACTCTACACATTAATGTTAGGCGCAACAATATCAAGGTGTTTCAAAATGTGTGCTGGCACTGTCTAGCTATTCGTTGTCTTTCATGCTGCCTCGCTTGTCTCGGGCGATGCTCCTCAATGAGTTGGCGATTCTCCTGCATCACTATGTTATGCGGTGCATTGGAAAATAGTACCGCACTGGGGCGCTACACTACAACACATGCACACTGGTGCGTTACATTTATCCTACGCACCACATAAACCAAAAAACAAATTAAAATATTAATGCACGTAAACATTTTTTTATAAATTAGCAAAAATGTGGTGCGTATACGTTCACTACATGCATTGGTGCATGTAATGAACGTCGACGCACCGTCACATAAACATTTCCAAATTTTTTAGTAGAGAACTTTTTGCGGTGCATTATGGTCGTTACTATCGCACCACGTACATTGCCACCAAAATATTTACGAGGTGCACCATGACACAATCTTACATTTCTTGGAGGTGCATTTGGTAAACATGAGCATCCCGGTGCACATGTTTACCAATGCACTACATAAAAATATATCCGATAAGGGCAGTGCGCCATGCACTTTAACGACCCGATGCATTATCTGTACTTTGGTGCACCACCCTACCAATTATATACTTGTCTTCTATACGTTGTTAATTGGGCGCGCCAGTGCATTTATTTTTACCAATGCACTGCCGAGAAAGGTAACAAGGCACATCATGCACCCTGTAAATTTACAAGTCGCACCGTAGGCGGTGTGAGTTGAGCGCTTCAAATGCAACACACAATGTTTATTTATATACTTAGAATTTCACTCAATTTTAAATTTTAATCCAATGAAAACTTAATTTATGAATAAATAAGAACATTACCTGGACATTGTTTCGTTGGAGAGGCATGGTTGCGACGTACTCAAGAAATCCATTTTTTCCCAGTGTTTGGAAAAGTTCAAAATTCATGCATCGAGAAACAGACGAAAGGAAGGCGATCAAGGAAAACATCGATGGAAGTAACTTCAAATAGTAAAAGGTTTCATCGATGCTTTTGAGCTCTACAACACTAAAAATGGTAAAAATATTTTTTACCGTCGGATTTTGTTTTATAAAACCTTGTTTTGGTGCACCCGATGACCACTGCATTGGGGCGTACATGTTTACTGAGCAAAAAAGATATATATATATATATCCCTAGTATGGTGCGCATGTTTTTGGGCACTGGTGCTTTTACTACTACATAGCGCACCACCATACATTTTTTCAAAAAAATATAATGGTGTGAAATTTTTTGTTTAAGCATGACACAGTGTGGTATAATAATAGATACCCCAGTGTAACCAGTTTTACATAGTGCACCATGTAATTTTTTAAATTAACCCTAACACGGTGCTCCATATTGGAGCACTAGTGTGCACCGGTGCACATGATACAATGGAGTGCACTGGAATATATTTTTTGACATTATTCTACATTGGAGTGTAAATGTAACCATATAATGATGTGCTCTACTAATAGCACAATGGTTCTTCCAGTGTTAAGTTGTGCACTAGATATTTTGTAAAGAACGCTATTACAGTGCGTCATTATTTCCATATTGCACTGAATAATATTTTTTTATTTGAAATAACCCTGCTACGGTGTGCTAGTTTTGAAGGAACCGATGAAACTGTTGTATAAAGCGCATCGGTACATTATGTAATTATAAAATCACCAGCATAAAACATCCACTAAAACCTCTGCCTACTCATATCCCCTAGTATCATCCACTATAAACGATTTTTTGGGCTATTTTTATAAGGGCATCCGCAAAAACCTCCGCTAGAGGGTCTTTTCCTTGTAGTGTGGAAACCATGCATCACATAAACACTTGTGTCATCATGCAACAACAAATATATGGCAAGTTAAGGATCCTATGTCAAATTCCATGTTCCTTGACAAATTGACTTTTCATGGAGATTTGTTTATACAATGGAAAGCTCAAGTGGTATGTGTGTGTTTGTTTGGAATGCTTTCAATATTTGACTTGTTGCATTTGGTCCTAGCAAAAACCTTGGCATAAACTCTTAAGTTAAAGAGGAAAACTACTTTGGGTACTCTAGGGTGCTTAGTTCTATTAGGTTCTTGGGGAGACTAATGGTGTTAATGGAAAATGTCATATAGGAGTGGGTGTTGTTGTTTTTTCAAAATTGAGTTTCAAGAGGGTTTGAATTGTTTTCAGAGAAATATGTCAAACTCAAAAATCCACAGGAATAAGAGCAAGATAAATTTGAGTAGCATACCAAGAAAAAAAATGCCAAAGACATTTATGTAGTGGAAATTGTAAACCAATTTTTGGAAATTCGTGAATGGGGAACTAATACTAAACTTATAGTGATACAAAGAATGAAGTATATGGATTTGGACTCGCAACTCGAAATATATATCATTTTTTTGAAGTACAATGCACCCATGTATTGGTTTATTGGGTCACAACATTAATAATTCAATCGACACTGTTATAATTGTCCAAAACCAAAACAAACAAATCATGATCAACAAAATAAACTATCTAAAATCATTCATAGAACATCATTTCATCCCAAGGCATGAGCATTCCTTACAACACTCTTGCTCATCATGAACAATATACACGCATATGCAATTATAATCTATATTATGTCCAAAACATTATAGAGAGCTCCTCCCTTATCATACTCATATAACAACATATGTATATCAAAACAAAACAAAATTAACCCAGAATCCCTTTATAAATATGAAATGAAAGTTCATGCAAGAGAGGGAATTACACATTTCTACTCTTGAAACAAAACTTCACCCCGAAGTTTCTTAAATAAATAATAATGGGTATTCTTAGCGGATAGATCTTGCATCCTCCCAAGTGGTAAAACTTGGGCTATATAAATAGCATTGGACCTTTACCTAGTCCACTAGATGGTGCCTAAGTTTTCGAGTTTGATGGCCTAATATACCTATTTAGTATTGGTTTTTCCTTTATAACCCCTTGATTTTTGACCTACAAATGATTTGATTGTTTCCAATCAAAAATATGAGATGCATAAGAAATA